>SJYH01009653.1:0-16547 GCA_006408735.1 Sylvicapra grimmia | reverse complement strand
TCCAGTGTTCTTGCCTGGAGAATCCCAGGGACGGGGGAGCCTGGTGGTCTGCTGTCTATGGGGTCACACAGAGTCGGACACGACTGAAGCGACTTAGCAGCAGCAGCAGCAGAGCAATGCGATCAGCATTTGAACTTAAAAACTGAGCCCAAAACATTTTTTGTTGCTAAATACCACTAGCATACATATCTTGGTTAACATGCAACTATAGTGAAGCATCGTTGCATTTACTCCTGAGTGTCCCACCTCTCTGACATTTCTACTGTCTCCTTTAAAGAGAAATGTGTGTGTTTACATGATATAGTATACAATCCAAATTGTACAACAGGTCATAAAATTAAAAGTGGGCTGCCCACCTCCCTCTCAGAGATAATCAGTTAGTTTCTTGTGTAAAATATACACTTAAACACACAATATAGCATACCTAAATATTCTCAGCCAATTTTCTGGAGAGAATGAACCTCTCTAAGGCATCAGTTGTGTGTAGTAAATTAACTTTTCTCCTTAGGCATCAGGAAGGGTATTAGGTACCATCTTTGGGAGAATTGAAGAAATAATTACAAATAATTTTCTGTGTGCTGTGTTTCAGATAAGGAACTCTAGTTGAGAAATGCTTTTATTTAACAATCTAGTTTGCAGATTATATACATGGATACACATAGAGCTTCTGTCTTCCTCCGGCCCATTCTCATCCATTTCCATACTCTTCCTCTTGTACTTTTTTCTTTATTTTTTACCGAGTTATAACATAAGTTAGCACCTGTCTTAAATATACAGCATGAAGAGTCTTATATTTGTGTACGCCCATGTGACCACCATTCAGATGATGATGCAGAGCATTTATATCACTTTCACACCCTCAGAGCCAACCTCTAGTTCTGTCACTACAATTCATCCTGCCTGTTTTGAAANCTTCCTCTTGTACTTTTTTCTTTATTTTTTACCGAGTTATAACATAAGTTAGCACCTGTCTTAAATATACAGCATGAAGAGTCTTATATTTGTGTACGCCCATGTGACCACCATTCAGATGATGATGCAGAGCATTTATATCACTTTCACACCCTCAGAGCCAACCTCTAGTTCTGTCACTACAATTCATCCTGCCTGTTTTGAAACTTTATATAAACAAGACCATATTTATATTTTCCTTCTTTCCCTCAACATATCAGGGAGATTTTCCATGTTGTTGTGCATATCAGTTATTATTTTTATTGCTGAGTATTATTTCATTATGTTAATGGATTCCCCTGTTGAAGGACACTTGGCTAGTTTCCAATTTGCGGCTATTTTGAATAAAGCTGCTTAGGAACAGATTTACAAGTGTCTTTTGATGGTTATGGGGGAAACACCTGGGAACAGACTGGGTCATAAGATAGGCCTGTGTCTAGCATTAGTAAACATTACCTAACAGTTTTCCTAAATGGTTGTTCCAACTTTGTTTATTCTTTTTAACAGATGAATAGTATTATATGATTTTTCCATGATTTCTTTAAACTACCCCCACTCTTAGTAGAAATATAAATTGTTTCCAAACATTTGCTATTACAGCATGTTTCAGATATTGTCCTTTTACATAAATCATTTTCACATATACAAGTTTATCTATAGGAAAACTTGTAAGAAGAATATTTGCTGGATCCAAGGATATATGCATTTTTAATTTTAGTAAATATGAACTAATTGTCCCTAAAGTGTTTCAACTAGTCANTCTAAATAGTTGTATCAGTGAGATGCTTCAGAACGATTAGTCTCATTCCTCAGGATGATTTCTCACCCCCACTGACCTCTTCCATTAAAATCAAAGCATCATAACCTTACAGTGCACTCCCTTTCTTCTCTATTAGATTCTTTGCGGCCAAGTACCATTTATCATTTGTATCAGTTTCCTATTGCTGCCATAACAAATTGCCACACATTTAGCAGTTAAAACAATACCCATTTTTTAAAAAATCCTGTAGACCTGAAGGCTAAAAGTCCAGGTCACCATAGTTTGGCTGACTCCTCTGCTTTAAGTATTGTAAGACAGAAATCAGGGTGCCAGGAGGGCTACGATTTTTCTGGCGCCTTTGGAAGTGAATCAGTTTCCCAGCTCATTCAGGTGGCTGGCAGAATTCAGTTCCTTGAGAGTGCAGAGGTTGCTGTTTCCTCTCTGGCTATCAGTGAGGAGCTCCTCGCAGTTCCTCCAGGCCACCTGCTTTCCTGTTTGATTGCCACCCCCCCATCTTCAGACCCACAGCAGGGACTGACTCCTTCTCATATTTTGAATCTCTCTGAAGTTCCCCTTCTGTGATACTTTGTTGCAGCTAAAAGAGTTTCTCTGCTTTTAAAGGCTTATGTGATTAGGTGGACACAACTGGATAATATAAAATCATCTTCCCTTTTAAGGTCTGTAACTTTAATTATGCCTGCAAAATCCCTTTTGCCATGTAAGGTCACATATTCAGAGGTTGTAGGGAGAGGACACAGACATCTTTGAGGGACCATTAATACGCTTACCTTACATATTGTGCTTTTTCCTCCTCTCTCCCTCCTCCCCTTTATTTCTCTCTTTTCTTCTCTTTATTTTCTATTCATAGCCTCTAGCACACAATGCTGGGTTCATAATGTAAGAGAGTGAATATTGACTAGTTGAATGATCTTTTTAGAATTCTTCATCTTGAGGCGTTAGTCTAAATTCTCAGAACATATATTGAATCCAGAATTTGTCAGCTGGTTTATAAACTGCCAGAATATCAGAATAGAAAAAAACACAAGGGACTTCTTATTCTCTTTCTCCTGCAGCCAGGGATGGAGGGCCTGCCTGGTCCAGGAGGGTGGTGGCTTTCTTTTTCTTGATCTAAGCAGACACTTAAGGTTGTTTGTGCTATGCGGGGCTCTGGGGTCAGAACAGGTAGAACTCTGCAATGACACAAGCCAAATTTGGACTCACCAGGGTTTTTAGAAAAACAGAGAAGACTATTAGGCACTCGATAGAAAGCACTGTATTTTGGAACAAAGAAATACTGTGAGAGAGGAAAAACTTTAGATCATTGTTACCTTATCTTTGGTTATGGGGTCTTCTTGGCAGAGAGCAGAGATATCTTTGCATGAGAATTTGATCATAGTCTACACAGAGGCAACTGAGAAAGATAAATTCTCACCGTTCCCCAGCAAATTTCACTAAAGATAAATCCTTATGGTTAAATATTCTCAGTGGAATAAATAAGCATCTCCAAATTTCTTGAGCAAAGTGATTTTGACTAATACGTTAGCTCCCACTTCTTGGTTGGTATAAAGTAAAAGCACTATATCATTATTGCTTTTGTTTTTTTGCAATGGTCAAAGACTAATTTCAGTTCAGTTCAGTTCAGTTGCTCAGTCGTGTCCGACTCTTTGCAACCCCGTGGACTGCAGCATGCCAGGCTTCCCTGTCCATCACCAACTCCTGGAGCTTACTCAGACTCATGTCCATTGAATCAGTGATGCCATCCAACCATCTCATCCTCTGTCATCCCCTTCTCCTTCTGTCTTCAATCTTTCCCAGCAACAGGGTCTTTTCCAATGAGTCAGTTCTTCGCATCAGGTGGCCAAAGTATTGGAGCTTCAGCTTCAGCATCAGTCCTTCCAATGAATATTCAGGACTGGTTTCCTTTACAATTGACTAGTTTGATCTCCTTGTAGTCCTTTAGTTACTTTAAAATACTATTTATATTTATTTTAGAGAATTAGATATTTACTAGAGTTTTTATGTATGTTTACAACACAGTCTTCCCCTAGGCTGCACCTTCCTTGAGCAAAGGATTCATCTTTAACCCAAGAATATAGTACAGTGTTGGGCATATAATAGTTTCCTATTTTTTTTTTTAAATAAAGGCTCAGAGAATCAAATGAAAGTTATTTGCACTGTACCTTGCACACGCTACTGTCTTTTGGGTCCCATAACCAGAGACATATGGATGATGTGTAAACATAAATCATAGTTGAAAGAAAATGTGCTTCTGTGTGGTAAAATTCTGGAATTATCAACACTATGTTGACTTCAGTTGAATACAGATAAACATGGAACCTAAAATAGATCATCTGAATATCATCACTCTGCTATTGAAGAGAAAATAAGCAGCAGTAACCATTAGTAACAAGGTTCAGTTCAGTCGCTCAGTCGTGTCTGACTCTTTGCGACCCCGTGGACTGTAACCTACTAGGCTTCTCCGTCCGTGGGATTCTCCAGGCAAGAATACTGGAGTGGATTGTCATTTCCTTCTCCAGGGGATCTTCCCGACCCAGGGATCGAACCCGGGTCTCCCGCATCAGAGGCAGAGGCTTTAACCTCTGAGCCACCAGGGAAGCTCAAGGGAAGCACCAGGGAAGTAACAAGGTAACATTACCTAATCCAAAACTGCCATGTAGTGAAACTCAACATCATTTGTGTCCTACCTCAATGATTAATAACATGTAACAAGAAAGATTCATGAAAAGGGACATTTTAAGAAAGTAACATCTTTCAAGTTCTGAGTCAAAAGTTATTCCAGTTAGGTTCTTCTTGGGAATCATAGCAAGCCTCTGCTCAGAGGGTGTGATTATAATTTCCATGAAGAACCAGGGGCATCCATGTCAGTGTTTAGTGAGAAACTGGATGAGGTGACTTGGTTTTGCAGCTCTCTGTGTGGGACCAGACTAAGTATGCTCACCAAGTACATAAAGAAGTTCTCCCAAACCGAATGATGATTTGCTTATGGCTGCCGAACTTCCAGGCTTTCAGAACTAAGAATATTTCTTAGGTAGAGATTGCCCTTTTAAATAAAGCTTCGCATATTAATGATGGGCATCTCAGAATCATTTCTAAAATCCAGTGAAACAAGCACTGACAATGACAAAGGAATAGTATTTCCAGCTACTGAAAAATTAAAAAATAAAAAACCCTTCATCCTGTCATCTCTTATTGCTTATCAGGAATGCAGAAGTGAGGAAATGACCAAATAGTGTGCTTGAGATAATAATTTTACAAATCATCACAGGAGGCAAAAAAAAGTATTTCATTTAAACAGAAGACTCCACTTACAGATTTTCATATAATACTACATTCTAAGCTTTAAAGCCCAAGGACCTTAGAGCGCTGGAACTAGAAGGGATTTGGAGTAGTTTCCAGTCCAAATCCCTTATGTTATAGGTCATGGAATTCCTGAAGTGAAGTGAAGTGAAAGTCGCTCAGTCTTCTCTGACTCTTTGTGACCCCATGGAATTCTCCAGGCCAGAATACTGGAGTGGGCAGCCTGCCCCTTCTCCAGGGGATCTTCCCGACCCAGGAATCGAACCAGGGTCTCCTGCATTGCAGGCGGATTCTTTACCAACTGAGCTATCAGGCCTCTAAAACTTTTTCTAATTACAATATTTTATAGTGGCATTTATAACAACCTATAAATTAAACTATTTTAACAGCTGATAATTTATTTTTAAATCATTCTGTAATCATGATTCTTTTGCTTTAATTTTTTAGCTAAAACTGGTCATGAATAATGTTTTTAGATATTTTGACATAATTTTGATTCATAAAGAAGGATAGGGAAATATTAACTATTGATGGCACAGTAAATCCTGCCGCTGACATGTCCAACTGCTTTAAATATGTATGTATTGCATATACACGTAAAAGAGTGTGAAGCCTCTAGTCAGACAGTCCTGCTTTCAAATGCTGTCTCTGTCATGTAGTAACTGTGTGTGATCCCAGCAAATTATTTACTCAGTAATCCTAGATCTGTTAAAATGAGTTAAAAATGCCTGACTCAAAGAATTTTGTGAAGTTTAAGGGGAATTATGCAGGAGAATGTACCTAACACAGTACCTCTCAAAACATGTAGCTTAATAGCTGCTTTTTTCATTCCTTCCCTCCACAATCATTTATCTATCTTTACCTACTATTTAAGCACATTCTGCATCATTTCATGATTTCTAAATGGATTAGTCCTACTCTCCTAATAGCTATACCTTCTAACGCTCAGTCATGTCTGACTCTCTGTGACCTCATGGACTGTAGCCTTCCAGGCTCCTCTGTGCATGGAATTCTCCAGGCCAGAATACTGGAGTGGGTAGTCGTTCCCTTCTCCAGGGGATCTTCCCAATCCGGGGATCAAACCCAGGTCTTCCGCATTGCAGGTGGATTCTTTACCATCTGAGCCACAAGGGAAGCTCCCCAAAAGCTATAGGAAACACATTTTTTAAAATATTAACTTGGATAAGAAAAATAAATTTAAATACTTTTGTTCTTTTAGGTGAAAACAGATTTTTCTATATTAAATATTTCTTTCCTGGCAAAAGAAAAAGTTGCCATGCACGAGTTTTGGAGAATACTTTGAAAGTACTCATTCAAGTCACGCAGTAGGACTTTTTTCTGTTGCTTTCCCAGGGAGAGGGGATAATTGGGAATAATTCATTATTTTTCCTTCCTGAAGTCTAGGCAAATTAATATCAACTTCATTTCAACTTTGGCACTAAATCAAGCTTGAGCTTGATATGGTTAAGGAGTAAGAAAAGTAATTTTAACACCTCAAATGAATTATAAAGCTAAGAGCTACCTTTACAGCCTAAAGAAAGAAACTAGTTTGCTTTTATAACTCTCCACAGGTTCTGTGCATATTTGAAGTTGAATATTGATAATTTATTAAACATTTAGTAAAACTTCATTTTGTTGAACCAGTTGACCACTTAAAACTCTGTTTTTGAAGAAAATGTGTGCTCTTTTGTATTTATACATTAAACAGATATTTTACCTACTTTTTATGGTTTTATGTCAGACATCAGGGATCCAAAAATCAAAAGCAATAATCCCCAGTCTGGTGATAAGACAAGCAGACATGGTGGTCTTACAATACAACTTGCTGCTGCTGCTGCTGCTGCTGCTACGTCGCTCCAGTCGTGTCCGACTCTGTGCGACCCCAGAGACGGCAGCCCACCAGGCTCCCCCATCCCTGGGACTCTCCAGGCAAGAACACTGGAGTGGGTTGCCATTTCCTTCTGCAATGCATGAAAGTGAAAACTGAAAGTGACGTCGCTCAGTCGTGTCTGACTCTTAGGGACCCCATAGACTGCAGCCCACCAGGCTCCTCCGTCCATGGGATTTTCCAGGCAAGAGTACTGGAGTGGGGTGCCATTTCAGTTAGGTTCGGTTCAGTTGCTCAGTCGTGTCTGACTCTTTGCGGCCCCATGAATCGCAGCACGCCAGGCCTCCCTGTCCATCACCAACTCCCAGAGTTCACTCAGACTCACGGCCATCAAGTCCGTGATGCCATCCAGCCATCTCATCCTCGGTCGTCCCCTTCTCCTCCTGCCCCCAATCCCTCCCAGCATCAGAGTCTTTTCCAATGAGTCAACTCTTCGCATGAGGTGGCCAAAGTACTGGAGTTTCAGCTTTAGCATCATTCCTTCCAAAGAAATCCCAGGGTTGATCTCCTTCAGAATGGACTGGTTGGATCTCCTTGCAGTCCAAGGGACTCTCAAGAGTCTTCTCCAACACCACAGTTCAAAAGCATCAATTCTTCGGCGCTCAGCCTTCTTCACAGTCCAACTCTCACATCCATACATGACCACAGGAAAAACCATAGCCTTGACTAAACGGACCTTAGTCGGCAAAGTAATGTCTCTGCTTTTGAAAATGCTATCTAGGTTGGACATAACTTTTCTTCCAAGGAGTAAGCGTCTTTTAATTTCATGGCTGCAGTCACCATCAGCAGTGATTTTGGAGCCTAAAAAAATAAAGTCTGGCACTGTTTCCACTGTTTCCCCATCTATTTCCCATGAAGTGATGGGACCAGATGCCATGATCTTCGTTTTCTGAATGTTGAGCTTTAAGCCAACTTTTTCGCTCTCCTCTTTCACTTTCATCAAGAGGCTTTTTAGCTCCTCTTCACTTTCTGCCATAAGGGTGGTGTCATCTGCATATCTGAGGTTATTGATATTTCTCCCGGCAATCTTGATTCCAGCTTGTGTTTCCTCCAGTCCAGCATTTCTCATGATGTACTCTGCATATAAGTTAAATAAGCAGGGTGACAATATACAGCCTTGACGTACTCCTTTTCCTATTTGGAACCAGTCTGTTGTTCCATGTCCAGTTCTAACTGTTGCTTCCTGACCTGCATACAGATTTCTCAAGAGGCAGGTTAGGTGGTCTGGTATTCCCATCTTTTTCAGAATTTTCCACAGTTTATTGTGATCCACACAGTCAAAGGCTTTGGCATAGTCAATAAGGCAGAAGTAGATGTTTTTCTGGAACTCTCTTGCTTTTTCCATGATCCAGCGGATGTTGGCAATTTGATCTCTGGTTCCTCTGCATTTTCTAAATTAGAAAAATCCTGCCTTTCTGGTCTGTCTTTATTACTCTTTCCTCTACCTCACTACCCTCTAGTTATCTCAATCACACTTTTCCTCTCCTTGAATACACCCACTGATCTATGCCTCAGTACCTTTGCACTTCCCTTCCCACCCCCCATAGGAATGTGCATTCTCCATGTCTTTCAATTGCTGGCTCTATTTCATTATTCAGGTCTTAGCTCAAGTGTCAACTTTGTCCCCAGTCAATCTTTACCACATCATTTTTTAATTCTTTAAAAATGCCTTGCTTACTCATTTTTTATTTATATCTTGAATATGTAATTGTAATTGTAGAATTAAATTCCATAAGACAGTTCCTGGTCTATCTTGTTCGTGGCTCTATCTCCAGAGCTTAGCCCTTTACCTTGCTTATAGTAAGCAGATACTCAATAAATATTTACTGAATCAAATGGAGGGTGCCATGAGGAGTAACTGGGGCCATCAGGCAAACTTCACACAGAGGGTAATGCTTGAGGCTTGAAAGACCATATTTAAAATATGGGATTAACACTCAAATTGGGGACTGTTTAGAAGAGGGATTTCTGGAAGTGTGACCATTTGCATAAACAGAACAGAAGATGGTCCCATACTTTCAAGATAATAACTTCAGTTTTGGATAAGGTGAGTTTCTGATGCTTATGAATCATTCAGGTAGCGATGTGCCATGGACACTTAGACAAAGGAGCAAAGATCTGTCTTGGAGACAGAGGTTTCTGCTGCTTTTTTACCTTGTAAAGCTACTCAGGACAGAACTACTCCTAGGCATAAATCTTTCAGGGACTGCTTTAATAATTTTTCTATAATTAGCAGCACATTTTGTGAAAATTACTGAAAATACGGTGAAGCCAATCTTTGAAATATAAAGCTAGAGTTTTAAAAGCTTAACTTTTATCTCATTAACTTGTCTTATAAAAATATATTCATATATTTTTAGCCTAACTAAAGTTTATTCATATATTTTCATTTATTTTATATTCATATATTTTAAGCCTAACTCAAGTTGAAGCATCAAAATTCCTGACTGCATGGATTCCATTTATATATCATCAATTTAGACTTTGTTCATGTGTATCCTGGAATCCCTGGGGTAGGGGAGAAGTTTAAAGCATATTGAAACTTACGAAAATTTGACAGAAAGAATCCAGGACATTTTAAACTACAAAACTATAAAAAGTAAATTTGTTGACAGAAGGAACAAAGAAGTTTCTGAACTTAGCAACCAATGAAGAATTACCATTTGTATGATTTGTGACAGAAAGAAATTTTCTTCCCTTGTCCAGCTTTTTGAGGGAAAAAGCCCTTCCCCACCCGTTTCCACCTTCAGCTGTTCTCTCTCACTGGGAAGGACACCTGACTACTTGGAGGAGAAGTCAGGAGACCGCTCATCTGAACTTGAGGTTGTGAGGAGGGAGCACCAGAACTCCAAGGGGGACAAGAGGAGGAGGAGCAGGAGAGGACAAGAGTTAAGAGTGCCTCCTAGACCAGGGAAGAGGGGGAGACCCAGGCAGAGAGGCTTTCAGATGTCCGTCTAGGGGGATTCAGTGTGTAGGAGGCAACTGAAGATACACAATGGAGAACCACCTTGCACAAACCTCTGCATTTGTGATCTTGATTGTCTAAACTTAAGAATTCTCTACTGAGTGTTTAACCCTTTCAGCCCTTCAGGGCATAGTTAAGGGATGCTTTAAAGCATCCAGCTTAAAGCTGGATGCTTTAAGGCTCTGATCTTTTGATGCAAAATGAGGCAAGGATGCAAATGAAGACCTGGCAGTTTTTCTTGGACTCCTCATATTTCAGCTTCCTAATATGCACATTCACAGAGGTCTCAGGAGAGTCTCACGGGATTTCCCAATCACATAGTCAAATTCTCACTGTTTTATTATGATGCCTTCCAGAATCAACACAAACAAAACTTTACACTTTTAAAAATGATTAGAACATATTTTTCAACTCTAACAAGGTGTTTAATTTAGAATGAAAGAACAAAAACACACGGTGCCAAAACCAAGATGAACCTGAGGTTATGAAATCTGTGTACTTTTACAACAATAGATATGTAAATGAATATATGTGTGTGGTATGGGTGGAGAGCTGGGGAAGAGAACCTTAGTTTTTCAGTTCTGTTTTCTGACAATATGTTATTACCAGTATTTGGTGGAGTAACTGGCACATGAGGTCATTCAAAACCATTTGCAAAATAAGTTAATCATTTCAGAGAATCTCAGACTGTTTTAGGGCCAGTTCACATGTCTTTTTTACAAGTTGTTCTGCCTGTAGAACCATCTCGTTTCTGTAAATTGCCAGAATTTACAGGGTAGAAGAAGGAAGATGAGTTGGTGTAAAGTTCAAAAGAAGCCAGAAAGTAGGGCTAAGAAATTAAGGGGAGTCAAGAAGTGAAGGACTAAGCAGTGTCCGTTGAGTCTGGAAATTTCTAGGCCTCTGCACCCAGCAGAGGAAGTACAAGAGCATGATAATTAAGAGACAGAACTCTAGAGTCAGACTTCTTGAGTTCAGATCCCAGCTCTACTCTTTACAGTACGTTAAGTAGTTGGCTGATTTCTCTCCACCTCACTGTTTCATCTGTGAAGTGAGGATACTGATGTTCCAGAGCTGACACAAGGTCTTTGTAAGCTGTCTCCCTGCCCATGGCAAATGCTTGCTTCCAAGTGCTGGTCTCTGAGTAATGGAGGCTTTTCAGTGAAAAATAATGCAGTCTAGTCATGATTTAGATAGTCTAGTGCTACTAAGTGACTTCTTCCAATATTTTTGCCTTCTTTCTCATGCTAAATAAGAATAATACAATCTGTTTCTTGAACCTTATAAGATATATTTTGGAAGATTTTCACAAGATAATAAAGAATAACAAAATATGTGAAAGTGTTATTTTTAAGTTCAAACACTTTCATCATACTTTGCATATGTATTCCCACGTATTCCAGGGCACCACAACATCTGATGTCTGAAAATTGTGGCAGGAGTTTACCTTCTTGAGTATCTCCACAAGGAGAGGAAGTAAATCACTCCAATTTTTTAAAAAGAAGAACCTCATACTAAAGACACAAAGTCTTCGGGCTTCCAGGCAGCTGTTTCTCTCTTTGGTCAGCCTCGTCCTTCCATCTCCACTCTCCATGAGTGGTCAGGTAAGAAGGGTGATGAGGCAAGGAGGGTGCCCCAAACTACAGCCCTGGGGCTCTCAGGCGCTGCTGCATCCTGAGGTCTGAGGGTGACCATCCCACCATGAAAAGACAGAACTTGGTTTAGCTATCAAGGCACTTAATTTCAAAACTAGATTTAGTATGTATAAAACTTTGTTTTAACCATGGCACAATAGCAAGGGATATTTAAGCCTGGAGACCTTTTCTTGTTACTCCATGTCTTAAATAAGATGAGTGCTACCTTCATATGATAGTATATGTTCTATCAGCTTTTTACAGCACATTTCTGCATTTTCCCAGTGTTACAGAGAGTATCCATTGATTAATCAATGTTAAAATTCACAATTTCCCATGGGGGGAAAAAAAAAAATTCTTCTTTGTTAAGGTTAATTAGCTAACATATACACATGCACACTGGGATCTTTAAAATAAATTCCCTATACTTGTTTTGGAACAGCATTTACCACTCATATTATTTTTAAGGTTTTACACCACCATTCAGATAAGTTTTAAGGCAAGCAGAAGGCTAATTTTAAAATATGTTTTATATGGGTCTGTTTTGCATAGCAGGATAATCTGAATAAATCTTTCTTTGAGACATTCCTTCCAGTTATCTCTTGTTTCTATAACAGCCAGCTTGTTCTTCACCTACAGGAGGGATAACAACTTTTCCAGGGCTTTTCAATTATTTCCAGATGTTGGACAAAATACAAGATCGAGAGAACTATGATCTTCAAAAGTTATTCATCTCTTAACATTTGTCTTTTATCTCTCAAATGCTATGTTCATCATTATGTTTGATAGAGTGATGTAAATTAGAAGTTATCCCATATCTACTTTTACATTCAGATTTCACATTTCCCTAAATGTAAATCTATTTTTCTTCCTTTCATTGCCAATGTCCCCAGCATCGATGGCTCAGTTCTTCTCTTGTGTTCCTTCCTGAGACTTACTGGATTCTCAGATATGAAGGCACTTCTCTGAACTTGCTTTTGGTGTGGGTTTGTCAGTGGTGGAGAGCAGGATCCTCATCTGTGCTGCCTTCAGCAGCTGTGTAAATACAGCTGGAAACTTGCCAGTGGACAGTGTTGATTGTGAGTTGGCTTCCTTATGTGTTTGGGAATGCTGTTCTGAGAACCACGAGCCCGCGATTTCAGATGAGCCTTCACGGCTGCAACTTTCATATACATATTTAGTGTAACTTTCTGGGTTTGGACAAACCCTTGCCCTTAGTAGACATGTTATTCATTAGGCCTAGGCTTCTAATTGGATTTTCTATTGATATTTTACAATATCCTGAAACTGATAACAAATAGAAATCTTACAGATCCTTTACTGTCTTGGATGCTTGGTATCATGTGGGTGTATTAGTCTGTTAGGGCTGCAATAACAAAATACCACAGACAGGGTGGCTTAAACAACAGCAGTTTATTTTCTCACAAATCTGCCAATCAAGGTGTCAGCAGAGTTGGTTTCTTTCAAGATGATCTCTTTGACTCATACATGGAGCATCTTCTCCCAGCATCTGTACATGGTCTTTATTTTGTGTGTGCACCTGAGTGTGAAGGCTTCCCCGGTGGCTCAGACAGTAAAGCGTCCGCCTGTAATGCGGGAGACCTGGTTCGATCCCTGGGCCGGGAAGATCCCCTGGAGAAGGAAATGGCAATCCACTCCAGCACTCTTGCCTGGGGAATTCCATAGATGGAAGAGCCTGATAGGCCACAGTCCATGGGGTCTCAAAGAGTCGGACACTACTGAGCTAGTTCACTGGTTCACAGGGTCTTAATTTCCTTCTTATAAGGATGCAAGTCACACTGGATTAGGGCCTACTCTCGTGAGGCATTTTATTATACATGCTCAAGCACTAAGTCATGACTGACTTTTTGCAACCCCATGGACTGTAGTCCACCAGGCTCCTTTGTCCACGGGATTTCCTAGGCAAGAATACTGGAGTGGGTTGCCATTTGCTTCTCCAGGGTGTCTTCCTAACCCAGGGACTGAAGTCCTATCTCCTGCGTCTCATGCATTGGCCGGCAGATTCTATACCACTGAGGCACCAAGGAAGCCCCATTTCACCTTAATCATCTCTTTAAAGACCCTGCCACCAAATATAGTCACATTATGGGATACAAGCGGTCAGGACTTCAATATCTGAATTTTAGAGGTTACACCATCATAGGACATAGCACATCATAGGAAGGATGCATGAGGAAAAGGGAGGTTGTGACAAGAAAATTATTCAAAGCTTACTGTTGGGTTATTGAATGTATGAGTTCTATGCTCAACAGGTACAGAGATGAGCTCATTTCACTTCCTTCTCTTCCCAGATCCACTCTTCTTGTGTTTCCTATTTCAGGAGGAACCATTGTCATCTAAGTAGTCATAGAGCTAGAAACCTGGAATCATCTTGGATTCTGTCCTCCAGCTAATCCCCATTACTCTGTTAAACCCCTCATGAGTTGTGTGATTCTGCCTTGGAATGTAATTTGACTTCCGCCCTCATCTCCTCTCCCATGGTCTCTTAATTGGGGATATTTATAATTAGTCACCTGGAATACTAAATCCCCTAATTTATCTTATTTTCCCAATTCTGCCCTTTCTCCCTACTAAAATTTATCCTCCAAACTGCTCTAAACTTTAAACCAACAAAGGTCTATATAGTCAAAGCTATGGATGTGAGAGTTGGCCTATAAAGAAAGCTGAGCACTGAAAGACTGATGCTTTTGAATTGTGGTGTTGGAAAAGACTCTTGAGAGGCCCTTGGACTTTAAGAAGATCCAATCCTAAAGGAAATCAGATGCTGAAGCTGAAGCTCCAATACTTTGGCCACCATATGCAAGAACTGACTTATTGGAAAAGACCTTGGTGATGGAAAAGATTGAAGACAGGAGGAGAAGGGGACGACAGAGGGTGAGATGGTTGGATGGCATCGCCGACTCAATGGACATGAGTTTGAGCAAACTCTGGGAGTTGGTGATGGACAGGGAAGCCTGGTGTGCTGCAGTCTATGGGGTTGCAAAGAGTTGGACATTTCTGAACTGAATTGAACTAAGAGAAAAATCCTGGTCATGTCAATTTTAGATTAAATTTCTTCAATAGTTCTANGAAGCCTGGTGTGCTGCAGTCTATGGGGTTGCAAAGAGTTGGACATTTCTGAACTGAATTGAACTAAGAGAAAAATCCTGGTCATGTCAATTTTAGATTAAATTTCTTCAATAGTTCTATATTACTTTAGGCATGGAATTCAAATTTCTTAGTTCTAACATGCAGTATAATTCTTTCCCTTCAGTCTGATGGTCACATCTGGGTGAGCATTATTATATCCAGGCAATTCAATACACCGATTGGCTAAAATAATTAATATCTACTTCTTAGGGTCACCTTCCCTGGAATCTGAGCAACAGAACTCCCTGGAATCATGGGCTGTATGGGAGAAGAATGGGGACCAGGACAAAATCAGGGTTTCATTAAGAATGTGGAAGAGGAAAGAGACAATGGGTGTGAGGCAGGTAATCAAAAATATCTTTAGTCTGTCCCTTCATGGGATTTGCAGCCTAGTGGTAAAGACAGAAAAGTAAAGTAAAAGTTACAGGGCAGTATGATAAGAAGGATTAATAGAGTTTTTTGCACAGTGTGCACACTGAGCATGAAGGTTTCTTTCTAAGTTAAACCAGGGCTTCAAAGAAGATTTCCTAGAGGAGGAGAGATACTAAAGAAGAGGGAAGAGGCACTGTGGCAGCAGGAACCACAAGTGGAAAGACTAAAGAGTCACGCAGTACTCCCTGGGAGCATCATTTGGGTTGACCACAGAGGAACTAGAGACGAGGCCAGAAGGCGAGGTGGAACAAATCACCATGTGTCATGTAAGTTTTATTCTATAAGGTTACCTATAATACTTCTATTATAGTCTATAAAGCTACTGTGTTTGCAATGCTAACTAAATGCTAAACATGGTATGCAGTTCTACTTGATACAGCACACTGGGTTTAGAATGTAAACCCCAACTTAAAGCTCAACATTCAGAAAATGAAGATCATGGCATCCGGTCCCATCACTTCATGGGAAATAGATGGGGAAACAGTGGAAACAGTGTCAGACTTTAATTTTTGGGGCTCCAGAATCACTGCAGATGGTAACTGCAGCCATGAAATTAAAAGACGCTTACTCCTTGGAAGGAAAGTTATGACCAACCTAGATAGCATATTGAAAAGCAGAGACATTACTTTGCCAACAAAGATCCATCTAGTCAAGGCTATGGTTTTTCCTGTGGTCATGTACAGATGTGAGAGTTGGACTGTGAAGAAAGCTCAGCGCCGAAGAATTGATACTTTTGAACTGTGGTGTTGGAGAAGACTCTTCGGAGTTCCTTGGACTGTAAGGAGATCCAACCAGTCCATTCTGAAGGAGATCAGCCCTGGGCTTTCTTTGGAGGGAAAGATGCTAAAAAGCTGAAACTCCAGTACTTTGGCCACCTCATGCGAAGAGTTGACTCATTGGAAAAGACCCTGATGCTGGGAGGGATTGGGGGCAGGAGGAGAAGGGGANATCAGCCCTGGGCTTTCTTTGTAGGGAAAGATGCTAAAAAGCTGAAACTCCAGTACTTTGGCCACCTCATGCGAAGAGTTGACTCATTGGAAAAGACCCTGATGCTGGGAGGGATTGGGGGCAGGAGGAGAAGGGGATGACAGCAGATGAGATGGCTGGATGGCATCACTGACTTGATGGACATGAGTTTGAGTGAACTCCAGGAGTTGGTGATGGACAGGGAGGCCTGGCGTGCTGCGATTCATGGGGTCACAAAGAATTGGACATGACTGAGCGACTGAACTGAACTGAACTTAAAGATGAAGAAACTCAGACTAAAGGGTTAAACAATTTGCCCAGGGTCATATATGCTTAGCTGTAATCACTTTTATACACAACTTTTCACTTAGAATTCAAACTCACCTAACTTATTACATGGGCTTCCCTGGTGGCTCAGAGGTTAAAGTGTCTGCCTCCAATGCAGGAGACCCGGGTTCGATCCCTGGGTCGGGAAGATCCCCTGGA
>SJYH01009652.1:45633-55906 GCA_006408735.1 Sylvicapra grimmia | reverse complement strand
GGATTTTCCTGACCCAGGGATTGTACCTGTGTCTCTTGCTGTAGCAGGAGGGTTCTTTGCCATCAGGAAGCCGAGTTGTGCATGTAGGCACTAGGAAACATGAGCAGAGGATGCTGAGAAAGGAACAGGAGACAAGCAGAGAAGAAACACTTGGGGTGTGTTATCTGGAGCCCTTTGACTATACCAGGTTTTAGGGATGGATGGGAAGCCACCGTTGTGGAGTGAACCAGCCTGAAGCCACAGACTCTGGTGGTCAGTGCCCTCTGGGCTCATCTTGTCCTGTGATGCCATTTTCGGATGGAGGAACTGAGGACTGGAGAGGAGGCCCCAGCGATGGGATTTCAGAAGCAGAGGTGTTGGAACTGGAGCGAGTCTCTCCCCACAGAGGCTGAGCCCTTGTTTATCACAGTCACCAGGTCTTGCAGCCTAGAAGTGATGGGACAGTGGCTTGAGGGTCTCCAACTCAGGTTGGCTGGTGGGAACTCCGTATTTGAACATGCAAGGACCCGTTGAGCCCCTCGGGTGCACTCTGAGTTCTCAGAAGTGTGGTTTCTTTTATTTTATCTTTTTTAATTTAAAAAGAAGTGCTTATATTTTTGTTGTAAAACTTTTTGGAAGGTGTGGCATGACTCATGGCATGCAGAATCTTAGTTCCCTGGCCAGAGATGGAACCTGTGCCACATGTACTGAAAGCATGGTCTTAACCACTGTTGCTCTTATGGCTGGAGCCTTAGGTTCTCTTCTACTGGGACACCACAGGGATGAACTGGCTGTTTGTTAGTGTGTTCTGATTTTTGTGGAATCACATAATTGAACAAAAAGCATATTTTTATATGTCATGAATGTACTAGGGAACAAGCAGTCAAAATTCGATCTCAAGGTCTGTAGCCCACGAGGCTCCTCTGTCCATGGAATTCTTAAGGTAAGAAGACTGGAGTGGATTGTCATTCCCTTCTCCAAGTCAAAGTACAGAAAGAGGATTAATGAAAAGCCAGTCTGTNTATAATTGAACAAAAAGCATATTTTTATATGTCATGAATGTACTAGGGAACGAGCAGTCAAAATTTGATCCCAAGGTCTGTAGCCCACGAGGCTCCTCTGTCCATGGAATTCTTAAGGTAAGAAGACTGGAATGGATTGCCATTCCCTCCAAGTCAAAGTACAGAAAGACGATTAATGAAAAGCCAATCTGTACCTATAACCTCTGATCACTTGTTCCTCTTTATCACCCCCACCCCCAGCCTGTGAAAAAAATGGAGTGACCAGTATTGGGTCTCTCTTTTTTTATTTATTTTTTTACCTGTCCATCCTCTGTCCCTGTTGGCTCTATTTAGACTCCTTGAGGAGTTCTTTTTGACCTCAGTCTGGGTGATCTGGTTCCCATTTAGCAATGTTTAGATACTTTTGAGAGATCCCCTGGAGGAGGGACCCATTCCAGTATTCTTGCCTGGAGAACCCCATGGAGAGAGGAGCCTGGTGTGCTACAGTCCATAGGGTCGCCAAGAGTTGGACATGACTGAACTAGGAACCAGACACTTTTGAAGCAGAGAGTCCAGGGTAGGGCTGCACTGTGTGTCTCATGTGGGACCTTAGTTCCCAGCATCAAACCTGTGCTTCCTGAGTTGGAAGATGGAGTCTTACCCACTGGACCACCAGGGGATCCCCTGGACTCCTTTTCATTGTCCCAGCTGGGATGTGAGTGCTACTGCAATCTAGTGGGTGGAGGTCAGGATTGCTGTCAAACATTTTTCAGTGCCAGAACGGCTCCTGGCCCTTTAGCCCCACACACAGAGAAGGCAATGGCACCCCACTCCAGTACTCTTGCCTGGAAAATCTCATGGATGAAGGAGTCTGGTAGGCTGCAGTCCATGTGGTCACCCACAGTCGGACACGACTGAGCGACTTCACTTTCACGTTTCACTTTCATGCGTTGGAGAATGAAATGGCAACCCACTCCAGTGTTCCTGCCTGAAGAATCCCAGGGACCAGGAAGCCTGGTGGGCTGCTGTCTATGGGGTCGCACAGAGTCTGACATGACTGAAGTGACTTAGCAGCAGCAGCAGCTACGCCCAAATGTCCACATGAGAAGCTCAAGAACATTTCTGCATTTCTGCATTTCCTTTCCTCCTTTTCTCCCCTACGCCAGCGCTAATGTTCTTTACTATTTTCCTTAAACAGATGGACTTTCCATATCACTGCACACAGAGCTATCATGCTATTATTTTAGTGGCTGTATTTTATTCCCTTTAAAGGTGAACAGTAACTTATACATCCTGACACTTTAGTTATTGAATAGTTTCCCATTTTTGCTGTTGGAAACAGCTTCAATAGGGACTCTTCTGCCCAGGTGGAAGTAAATCCACAGGATATGTTCCTAGAAGTGGAGCTGAGGGTCACAGGCTCTGTGCTGTTGCTATTTGGAGAGATATTGCTAGATTGCCCTCTCAGGGGTGGNGTTGGAAACAGCTTCGATAGGGACTCTTCTGCCCAGGTGGAAGTAAATCCACAGGATATGTTCCTAGAAGTGGAGCTGAGGGTCACAGGCTCTGTGCTGCTGCTATTTGGAGAGATATTGCCAGATTGCCCTCTCAGGGGTGGTTCCGATTTATGTTCCCTTCAGCAATGTAAAGTTCATGCCTCATTCTTCTAATGTGGGTGTGTTTCTTTCTTTCTTTCTTTTTTAATCCCTGGTTTGCATTTATAGCCTAAGCTGTCTTCCTATCAGCTGAGAAGTTCAAATGTTGACAGCCAGGTTGGATTCTGCAGATATTCCAGATATAGAAGGGTAGAGGTAGAAGGAGTCTTGATAAGCTAATTTTCTGATAAGTCCTGATAAGTTCACGTTTTTCTCTCTGTTGAGGACAGTTGAGTCCATACATAGTTGAAAGTTTGAGACACTTAACTCATAAAGGTCCACTCCCAGGGACCCTAGAGTAGTCGCCTCCCTGGCTTTTGGTGGTTTCTCATTAGGATAAACATTACAATAACTCATTGACCCCATATATTGTGAAAAGAAGTGCTTTGTTTTTCATTCCCCTTGATTATGAATATTCAGTTTTTAGGCTAAAATTAAGAGACTGCACTTAGTGTAGACACACACGGGGTGGCAACAGGCCCTTTACGCTTCCATGGTAAAGAATCCACCTGCAAATTCAGGAGATGTGGGTTTGATTGCTGGGTCAAGAAGATCCCCTGGAGAAGGAAATGCCAATCCATTCCAATATTCCAGCCTGGGAAATCTCATGGACAGAGGAGCCTGGTGGGCTGCAGTCCATGCGGTTTCAAAGAATCAGGCATGACTGAGCACACAGGCCAAAACAAGAGCAAAAGCAAACAAACTAAAAAATGCAGTGTAGACACATACAGGTACATACACATGCTCATACTTGATTATTGTGGTGATGTGTAGATTTGTTTGTATGAACCCCAAGGTTTCACACCGGGTGCACAAGGGTTAATGCAAATCATGAGGCATTGTCTTTTCTCACAGACAACATTTGTCCAATACAGGGGCTTACAGCCTTACCTGCCAACTGTAAACACATGAGGAACATTTATATGGCCAATGCTTAGGCCTTCCCTAATGCCAGTGAATTTAGTCTCTTGGGGTGGGGTCGAATAGTCAGGGTTATTCTTATAAACCTCTGGACTGGACAGGGAGTGATTTCAATGTTAAGCCAAGGTTAGCAGTCAGGGGCTGGCACAGTTTCCAGCCTGTGGACCAAATCTGGCCCCCGATTTGTTTTTGTAAATAAAGCTTTATTGGAATGCAGCCACATTCATTTCATGCATTATATTATGGCACTTTTGGAGTAGAGCCTATACTCTTGCAAAGGTTCATTTATTCTGTGGCTCTTTATGGAAAAAATTGATTGACCCCATACCTGATATGGTCAGTTGTGTTTTTTGGTGACAGCTGTGTGGAATCTGTTAACCACATAGGAATGTTGTAGAGAGCAGGATGTCCTCCTGTAACATGGACAATACCACTATCTGCTGCTACTCTGCTTCATGGGAAGTATTTTTGTGAGATACTTCTTTTCCAACATTTTTCTTAAAAAGGCTGCCTGTGTTTTCCCTTTGGAATGCAGTTGTTCCTCATTTCTGAGAGCAGAAATGATGAGATGGGCCTCCTGTCTTTCCCCTTTTACTGTCATATTGTTAGTTCAGCTGTTGAAGTCCTAATCATGCGGTTGTTTAGTTGGACCTTCCTCTTTGCTATGTTCCTCAGTCCCCCTCCTCCTCCTTCTTTTTTTACTCTTTTTTCCACTTTCATGTGGTCTGTTCACTTTGTAAGATGCCTCTCCAGTAAAATTGAATGAATATTCTTCGCCCTCAAAAGGAGTTGTGCATTCAGCCATTCTCCTTGCAAGCATCTTCAGTCCTAGCCCTGAGAGGNTTCCTCATTCCTGAGAGCAGAAATGATGAGATGGGCCTCCTGTCTTTCCCCTTTTACTGTCATATTGTTAGTTCAGGTGCTGAAATCCTAATCATGTGGCTGTTTAGTTGGACCTTCCTCTTTGCTATGTTCCTCAGTCCCCCTCCTCCTCCTCCTTCTTTTTTAACTCTTTTTTATACTTTCATGTGGTCTGTTCACTTTGTAAGATGCCTCTCCAGTAAAATTGAATGAATATTCTTCTCCCTCAAAAGGAGTTGTGCATTCAGCCATTCTCCTTGCAAGCACCTTCAGTCCTATCCCTGAAAGGCTCTCTGAAAGGCCTCAGATAAGCATGTGCACACACACCAGACAAACACATGCATGCACACGTGCACCCTTGGTTCAGTGTTTTTAGAGCCATTTCTTTAATGACAAGGATGCTCTCCCAGTGTGCTCTGAAAGCTCACTTCTGGAATCTCCCTGGTGGACAACCCCAAGTGTGTCCTTGGGGCAGAGCCCTTCTTAATCTTCCCTTGTTACAGTGATGAATGAAGTTGGAGTGATTTGTGGCTCCAGTCTTCTATGAGTGGTGGGGGTGGGGCTTTGGGGTGACTACCTGTGGCCCCTTAAAAGGGTAAATCTCTGATGTGTGGTATTAGGAGCATCCCCCTTTCTTGGGTGCTGGGCAGAGTGCAAGGGTCATGTTAAGGGGGAGAATGAAGGCTATGGAGGAGCCCTGCAGTCCAGCACTCAGTCTGTATCTTGGTCTTGGACCAGGTTGGTGGTTTGAGGTGACATTCTGGGTGAGGGTAGCAAAGAGATGGAAGAAGCAGGTAGTTAGCTCATAGCCAGTGGACCTAGCTCCGAGATGGCCCATCTTTGTTCTTGATGGATCCTTGAGGGATCCCACATCCTTCCTGACCTGCTTTCAGGGGTCAGTCAGAGGAACTTGGCACACCTTATCAGACTTCAAGTGCATTCAGGTTTTTGGAGGGGATGTCAGAATGAAAGCCCATGTTTCCTGCCTTCAGAGTCTCTCACTGTTTTCTGGGCCTCTGCTGCTTTCACAATTTTGTCCCCTTGTTATGTTTTTGGGGTCACTAGTTGGACATGAATCTGAGTGAACTCCGGGAGTTGGTGATGGACAGGGAGGCCTGGCATGCTGCAGTCCATGGTGTCACAAAGAATCGGACACAATTGAGCAACTGAACTGAACTGAGAGGCAATGGCAGCCCACTCCAGTGCTCTTGCATGGCAAGTCCTATGGATGGAGGAGCCTGGTGGGCTGCAGTCCATGGGGTCGCTATGAGTTGGACGCAATTGAGCGACTTCACTTTCATGCATTGGAGGAAGGAAATGGCAACCCACTCCAGTGTTCTTGCCTGGAGAATCCCAGGGATGGGGGAGCCTGATGGGCTGCCATTTATGGGGTCGCACAGAGTTGGACACGACTGAAGTGACTTAGCTGTACCAGCAGCAGAGGCAGCAGCAGAGGACGTGGAGAAGGAATTCAAGAAATGCATGCTCATGGATCCTTGGGAATTCTGGGCAAGCTTGGTCAAACAGGGACCCACAGCAGACATGGGGGTTGAGGTGGTGGTAGGGGCAGGCAGGGCTGTTGGACCTGAGTCATTAAGTAGAGGCCTTTGCCCATGGCCGGTTTGAGGAGGAATTGACATCTTTCCTGAGCAAGAGGACATAGGTTCCTGTCCAAGACTAATCGGTCCCCATTCCTCAGATAGATACCAGGAGCCAAAGTGAGGTACAGAAGACCAGCTGGAGTGTGTGCCTGTCTTCTATTTACCTTTTCTTTAAGTATTTATTTGGTTAGGCGGGGTCTTATTTGTGAGACACAGGAATTTTGACCATCATTGGTGGCACGCGAACACCATGGCCTGTGGAAACTTGTTCCCTGACTAGAGATCAAACCAGGGCCCACTGCATTGGGAGTATGGAGTCTTAACGTCTATACCACCAGGGAAATTCCTATTTTCCCTTTCTTTCTAATTTGAGCTCCAGACCAGGTTGACAAAGAACAAAGTCTCTGGGTAAATGAGCTGATCTCCCCATGTTTATCACCATATTCTCTGAGAGACTCATTACTGCTCTATGTTACAAACCCCATGCTGATCTGGGCCTGAAGTTCAAAGCAAAGTGGCCCTACTCAGTATCACAATTTTAGCTGTTATTGAGGTTGAAAATAGTGTAATCTTTGACTTTGGAGGATCCACAATGATGCTGAGCTTCATGGAAACCAACCATCTGGCTGGAGTAGTGCATTTTCCATATTGAAAGCAACCCAGGCGATAGTTCATTAGAAACCTGCCAAATATTCTTTTAGCCTCTTATGTCCAAGTCAGCCCAGGTGGTCAAGTAGATAATATTGTTGGGATAAACGATAGAGGTATTTAAATTTTTTTCCTCCTGAACTCAAGAACATGTTTTCTAGAAGAAGCCAAGTGATGAGTGTTGTTCGCTATTTCCCTCCAGTACCTGATCTCACAAGACGGTGGTGGTGTCTTCAAGATCAAAGCAAGGCTGAGATGGACTCGATGGAGGTGATGAGTCTGTTCAGCAGCAGTCAGCTCCTTTTCTTCTCCTCTCTCCCAAGGGGCAGATTCAAAGCAGATTCCAGCCAAATCTTGACAAGACATAGAGAGTTGCACACCACAGTGAGGTGTGTGTCTTGGGTTCTTGCAGGCAGCTGGTCTAGGTCCTCATTTTGTTATTGTTATTAAGGATTTATGGAGGGCTTCCTATGCCCCTTGCCCTGTGTGTACATTGTCCTGGAAGGTTGATACTATTATCACACCCATTATCCAGGGAAAGGGGCAGAGGCTCAGAGAGGTAGTTCACTCATTCATGGTCACAAAACTAATAGAAGCAGAGGAGCAGGATCTGAATTCACCTCCTTTGGGCTCCAATATCCAAGCATGTGTGGCCATGCTTGTCATTCTGTTGGTCAACCTTTAGTTACTAACTGCACCAGCCCTTAGATCCAGAAAGTAAACCCGATTTGGTTTTTAGATTCTTTCTATTTGAGTCCTGGAGGAGGTGGATATCATTCACTCCTGATCCTGCTGGGCTGTTTGTAGCTCTTACCCTTTTATGGTTTTCTCTTCCATGATCTCACTCAAGGTTACCATTGCTTTAGAATGAAGACAATACAGAGTTGATGGGGATTTCTTCTTTCCAAAATTGTAGGATAAACGATAATTGGGATAAACGATAGAGGTATTTAAAGTTTTTTCCTCCTGAACTCAAGAATGTGTTTTCTAGAAGAAGCCAAGTGATGAGTTTTATTCGCTATTTCCCTCCAGTGCCTGATCTCACAAGAGGGTGGTGGTGTCTTCAAGATCAAAGCAAGGCTGATAATAATTATTATCAGATTATTTACCTACAGAGGATGAGACTCACTACCAGGAGCAGAAAACTGTAGCGAGCGAAATGACAAAAAGACACAGACACACAAATGACAGACAAAGACACAACTCTGGCTGGAGGAACAAATCTGCACAAGCCCCCTTGCAGTTTATTTTTACAGTCCAGTTCTGGGAAGCAATCCAAGAAATGAAGCACTGCATTCTTTTACCATATAAGTACAAAATTACGATTTCAGCACAGAGGGAGAAAGTGACCTTCACATGTTTACTAAGAAGCCTGTCCAGGACCCCAGCTTCCTCCTACTCGTCACGGAGGGCGTGAGACTCCTCGTATGCGAGCGGGTCCTTAACCCTTAGGGGCTCGTGTACAGGCTCCTTGGCAGGGTTCCTTGTATGCAAGGATCGCCCTGCCCAGGCAGGATGCCCCATGTGTGGGCACGTTCATGCCTCCCTATCTGATCCATTCTCAGGCCACTGCTGGTCTCCCACATCTCCCCCTTATTTCTTAGATGCAGTAGCAGTTTGTAAGGCAGCTTGGAGACGTTGCTTTTCCTTTTTCAGTTGTTGCCCTCTGTGCCAGCACCAGAAGACTATAAAAGCAACACAGCATAAAAGCAATATAAGTGCAGTGTTCCCAAAAGTAGTTCCAATAAGTGTGGATACATGCCCGAGAGGATTTAAACTATTTAGACCCTCTTGTAGACTCTGTAACAGATCAGATTCATTAAAGTCAGGCAAGGTTCTACTGAAAGTAGATAATATTTGCTGTTCTATCTTCATTATTTCCACAATAATGTTCTGGTGCCCTATTAATGATCGCTTTACCTTTTCACACCCTTTACTCAAATTGAATGACATTGGGGTGATACATACCTGGGAAGAGTTCCAATCACATTTTAACATGCTTCTAGTAGACAAGAGAGTTAATTGATTCCCAAGCCAAGAAACAGCGTGTTGAAGATTGAGGACATCGGTCGCAAGTTGAGCATCTAAATCTCGTTGTTGTTGCCGTAACAGATGAGAGTCCTTATGCCAATTGCGAACAAAATCAGCGGTCTGGATTCCTTGTTGCAGAGCAAGTCCAACCACCACGACTGTTGTGGTAACTAAGGCTATGGCAAGAACAGAGGCTATGATGATTCCCAGCATCCGGCGAGATCGATGAAGCAAGGTTTGCATAGCGGTCACCAGATAAGAAACAGGAAAAGAGTCCGACCATGGTCTTGTCAAATTGACAGGCAGCCATAGTTCTGTTCTAGCTTTAATAATCAATAGTGACTTAGTATCATTGTTTTGATTTTCAAATCGATTCCACCAAGATCTATTTATACACTGAGTCAAACTGCAATACACACAAGATATAGTTCCCAAAGTTTCATTCCAGGTCCAATTCTCATACAACAGTGCAAATGGATATTTCACACAAGCCATAGCAAAATAAGATTTATTAACATGCAAATTAACATGAAATGGACCCGATGCATCTGTAACCTTCANCTGCAATACACACAAGATATAGTTCCCAAAGTTTCATTCCAGGTCCAATTCCCATACAACAGTGCAAATGGATATTTCACACAAGCCATAGCAAAATAAGATTTATTAACATGCAAATTAACATGAAATGGACCCGATGCATCTGTAACCTTCAGAGTATAATTCCCCGACCATATAGTAAGATGTCCAGACACAGCCCATAATTTCCAAATGTCCCCTTGAATATGTGATAAACTTGTAATTGAAATTGAGGAGGAACCAGTGCAAACTGTTACCATTTAACCGTTTCATTGACATTACCCATTAAGGTATTATTGATACAATGCCATTTGAGAGATATGTTAGACCACTTTTCTAAAAACTGCCCATGATCTGGACTCCAGTCCATAATAACAAAACCAGAGTAATTCATAACTTTGAAAGGTCAGTGGCCCTGGCAATGCTCCCACTCTAGAGATTCTAAGGATGGAACAAAAAAGTTAGAAGGGCATAGGAATATGAGCACATCAGGATGATGATCCATCAGAATTGTTGAAGTATGAAAACCTCTAGCAGAGACAAGCACAGTAAAAATAGCAAAATGATAGTCCTTATATTTTATCCCCCATGTATTATAAGAATGATGAGAATGCACTTTGGTAGACAGACAAAAGGGGTGTCTCCCTATACATAAGGGAATGCCCTCTGCTGCAAGAGTAACGTTACTTATATTGTAGTGATTGGTGTGATGAGGCAGTTGCTCTATCCCCCCACAAGCTGGTGGGGAAAAGAAGGCAGTCTCATTAGTGCATACTTGTACTTCAGGTTTTCCCCAAGAAACAGCTCTTACAAGAGGGGGATTAGGGACATAAGCCCAATAAATGTGTTCAGTTGCTTGCACGTACATTACCTGACAGGTAACCGCAGCCATCATCGCCAATAACAAATTAGTAGGATTGAGAGGTTGACCAGCGTTGGCGAGGGTTTTCTCAGCTTCCTGGGTGAGCTTTTTCAGTTGTCCCCATGTTGGAGGGGA
>SJYH01009649.1:0-10903 GCA_006408735.1 Sylvicapra grimmia | reverse complement strand
TGCAAGGCCCGCCTGGCCTCCCTGGGCTGCACAGGAAGCTCTGGGAGGTGGGGGCCTCATCCAGGTCAAGGGTCAGAAGGGTGTGGGCACAAGTTTGGCTCATCCTCCAGTCAACCTTGACTACGAGGCCCTCTCATCCACCTGTTGGCTCTCCTACCAATCTCAGCCAACACTGGAGCATCAGAGGATAGTGAATTACTATTGGCCCCCGAGTCCCCAAATAGGAAAGATTGAGGCGCTACCAGGGAACAAGGGGCTGGGTGTGAGGCCTGTCGAGGTGGCTCCTGTTTTATAGGAACCTTGAAGGAGCACACACGCGGCCTCATCATGACTTCTGTCTGCTGTCAGCACTTCGGTCTTTCTAGGCCCCTCCCGAGGAGACGGGGGAAGGGGCCACTGGGACAGCCGTGCAGGACAAACGGCGGTGGTAGGGAGCGCTGCTGCAGGCTCAGGAGACCCCCCAGGCACAAGGGAGCTCTGAGAGGGGGGAGGGGCTTCACGGAAGCAGGAGAGAGAAATGGGTACAAGGAAACTGGGGTCTCCTGTGGGTTGGAAGCCCCCCAGTCTCCTGTGTCTCAGCCAGTGCTGCACTTTTGACAGAATTCAGGCGCATCTTCTCCACGGAAAGTGCCAGGTTTGCACTGACACTCAGTGTCCTTGGTGGGGCTGCAGCGATTTTTTTCTTCTTCTCCTAGACACCAAAGATAAGGTTTTGAGGGTGTGTTTCCCTCATATGTCTCTCAACCCTTCTTCACCACCCAGATCTCCATCCACTCAGTTCAAGAAGTAATTTGGGCAGCTTCCTGGCTGGTCCAGTGGTTAAGAATCCGCCTGTCAAAGTAGGGAATACAGGTTGCATCCCTGGTCTGGGAAGATCCCACATGTTGCGGGGCAGCTAAGCCTGTGTGCCACAACTACTGATCCTGTGCTCTAGGGCCTGTGCACCACGATGAGAAGCAACAAGGAGTAGCCCCCCTCACCACAACGAGAGAAAGCCCTTGTTCCGCAACAAAGACCCAGAACAGCGAAAAATAAATGAATTCTTCTTTTTTTAAGTAATTTTGGGGTCATTTTCTGTGGCAACACACATAGACCACCCATAGCACAGCCACTGTTCACGTGTCACCAACAGAGGCATACAAAAGGGACTGTGCATCATTATGGATTGCATCAGGGTTGGGAAGAAAAACGTTTTAGATCACAAATGAGGAGCAAGAAGTGGGGTGGGGTGAGGTGTAATCTGAGACGCTGTGGATGGAGAGGAACCCTTGGGTGATGTCCCAACGGGTGATGCCGTGCTGGAGAGGCTGAGGGACCTCAGGTCAGGAATGCTGAGAGAGGCTGAGACCCCAGAGCAGAGGGCATGGCGCCCACAGGAACCTGGCCCAGGATCAGACACATCACACAGCTCAAACCCAGCCCTGCCCCACTCCCCCAGGCCTCCTGCACTGTTACCATCCAGCCTCCTCCATCAAGGGACACATTATTCCCCTCTTTCCAGCTGATGTTCTGAAAGACTTCCCTACCAGTTGGCATGTGGTATGCAAATAACTTCTGTTTTCATTTATTTTACTGACCTAAGACAGGATGAAGACCCAGCTGGGCTGGAAATCAGGTTTCTGACTCCTCGTCCCATTTAAATCCCATCTCATCACCCAGCACCCTAACTGCCGGCACAGGGGACCACAGGTTCTGTACCTGATTTGCAAGTCGTGCAAGGTAAGCAAGAAGGGAGGGTGTTTGAATGACTGGTGAGTCTGTCCCATTGGTGCACGAGGCACAACCTCCACTGGCTTCTTCCATATAGAATCCTGGGAAGGAAGGGAAAAGCTGGTGATAAACCCCACAGGACTCCCTGAGGCTGGCAGTGTGGCTGAGGAGGCCTCTTTTGGCCATCTGTGGAATCCACAAGGGGACCTCTCCTCAACCGGGCTTTCATCTTTTGATTCTTCATCTACCACATACCCTAGACACACCCTAGACCACTACNACCCCACAGGATTCCCTGAGGCTGGCAGTGTGGCTGGGGAGGCCTCTTTTGGCCATCTGTGGAATCCACAAGGGGACCTCTCCTCAACCGGGCTTTCATCTTTTGATTCTTCATCTACCACATACCCTAGACACACCCTAGACCACTACTGCCACCAGAAATATATTACAAGCCACATGTCCAAGTCACATTCATAGCTGGCACATGAAACAGTAAAAAGAAAGGTCAGGGGCTTCCCTGGTGACTCAGAGGGAAAGAATCTGCCTGCCTGTGCAGAATACATGGGTTTGATCCCTGGTCCANTTCTTCATCTACCACATACCCTAGACACACCCTAGACCACTACTGCCACCAGAAATATATTACAAGCCACACATCCAAGTCACATTCATAGCTGGCACATGAAACAGTAAAAAGAAAGGTCAGGGGCTTCCCTGGTGGCTCAGAGGGAAAGAATCTGCCTGCCTATGCAGAATACATGGGTTCGATCCCTGGTCCGGGAAGATCCCACATGCTGCGGAGCAGCTCAGCCCAGGTGTCACAAATACGGAGCCTGTGCTCTGCAGCTCGGGAGCCACAGCTACTGAGCACACCTGCTGCGACTGCTGAAGCCCACGCGCCCGAGAGCCTCTGCTCTGCAACACGAGAAGCCGCCCCAGTGAGACGCTCACGTTCCGCAGCTGGAGAGGAGGCCCCACTCTCCACAGCTAGAGAGAGCCCATGCGGCAGCACAGCCTCAGCACAGCCAAAAATAAACGCATAGACAGGAAGACGAGGGCTGGAGACCAGCCTTAGAATCTACCTGGTAGACATAACTTCTGTTGGAGGCTCCCTTCCAGTGGGGCTGATGGCTACTGGTGAATTTCATCCTTCCTTACAGACATGGCTGAAGCAGGTTTGACCTATGGGGAAAAAGCAGGGACAGGCATGAGTGGCTGCCACACTCTCACCCCTTCTAGGATCCCCCCCCCCATTTCCTTGACCACTACCTGCAAAATGAAACAGACCTGGGACCTTCCTTCCAAGCTCTAAACTCCCATTCTTTTCACGTTTGTCCTCTGGCCTTTTGTGCTAGCGAGGAACTTTCAGTTAAGTTTTTGCCCCTGTATTCTTTCCTCTTAAAATATGTTTATTCCAGAAATTATGTGCTCAGATGCGTCCGACTCTTTGCGACCCCATGGATTGCAGCCCATCAGGCTCCTCTGTCCACGGGATTCTCCCAGGAAGAATTTTGGAGTGAGCTGCCATTTCCTCCTCCAGGGGATCTTCCTGACCCAGGGATCAGACTTCAGTCTCTTGCATCTCCTGTGTTGGCATGCTGGTTCTTTACCACTAGCACCACCTGGGAAGCCCAGAAAGTATGGGCAAGGGAAATCTTTTTTATAAGAATGCAGTAACCACAGAGATCCCCTTGATTAGAGAAGACATCTAGTATTTTGTGTCTTGACTTCTTCTATTTGACAACATGTGTGAATATTCTCAGGCTCGCTCTCTCTTTCTCACATGTGCATGCACACACACACACACACACACACACACATTTTCACAAATGAGGGTTCTGCCATGCATATAATATTTCATAATCAGGATATAGAATCACATATTGAGTAATGAACTTGTGGCGTTAATCCAACAAGCTGTCCCCAAATGGAAGCCGTCAGTGTTCCACAAAATACCAGAATCACATGGAGAAAGAAGAAACAGCAATACAGGGTTTTCAGCCAAGTCTCTGCTAAAAATGACACAATGGGGCCAGTCTGAAATCACTGGAGTCTGAAGATTCGACCAGGATTAACGTGTTGATGATAGTGTTCTGATGTTCAGGATTGTATCGTCATTTGTGGGGAGACTGTCCTCATTTGTGGCAAATATACATTCAAGTGTCCAGTCATGGGATCTGTCATGTCAGCAGCTATGTTTCAGATGATACAGGAAACAAAGGGTTTTGTATAGTTTTGTAACTTTAATCTGGGAGTGATTTAAAGTAGAAAGTGACATTAAGAGGAAAACAAAGAAAGAAAAACAAAGGTAAAATGGAAACAGCTTATGTTGAGCCCAGTTCAACTGCCTGCATCTAAACAAGATAAAATGCAACTTATTAAATATATGGGGACAGCTAAGCTCACATGTGTCCCCTAATCATCCCTTCTGCAGTCTGGGCCTCCTCCGAGTCACCCCAAATTGGTGGACTTTCCTTCCCCTGCCCTCACAATCCTACGCCTTCCTTTCTTCCCTGGTTCTCCTCTCACAGACTCTCTCCCTCAATGTTTTGTTACGAACAGTTTCAAACATCCAACAAAGTTCTAANACTTCAGTCTCTTGCATCTCCTGTGTTGGCAGGCTGGTTCTTTACCACTAGCACCACCTGGGAAGCCCAGAAAGTATGGGCAAGGGAAATGTTTTTTATAAGAATACAGAAACCACAGAGATCCCCTTGATTAGAGAAGACATCCAGTATTTTGTGTCTTGACTTCTATTTGACCACACATGTGAATACTCTCAGGCTCGCTCTCCCTTTCTCACATGTACATGCACACACACACACACATTTTCACAAATGAGGGTTCTGCCATGCACACAATTTTTCATAATTGGGATATAGAATCACATATTGAGTAATGAACTTGTGGCCTTAATCCAACAAGCTCTCCCCAAAAGGAAGCTGTCAGTGTTCCACAAAATACCAGAATCACAGGGAGAAAGAAGAAACAGCAATACAGGGTTATCAGCCAAGTCTCTGCTAAAAATGACACAATGGGGCCAGTCTGAAATCACTGGAGTCTGAGGATTCGACCAGGATTAACGTGTTGATGATAGTGTTCTGATGTTCAGGATTGTATCGTCATTTGGGGGGAGACTGTCCTCATTTGTGGGAAATATACATTCAAGTGTCCAGTCATGGGATCTGTCATGTCAGCAGCTATGCTTCAGATGATACAGGAAACAAAGGGTTTCGTATAGTTTTGTAACTTTAATCTGAGAGTGATTTAAAGTAGAAAGTGACATTAAGAGGAAAAGAAAGAAAAACAAAGTTAAAATGGAAACAGCTTATGCTGAGCCCAGTTCAACTACCTGGATGTAAACAAGATAACATGCAACCTGTTAAATATTTGGGGACAGCTAAGCTCACATGTATCCCCTAATCATCCCTTCCGCAGTCTGGGCCTCTTCCAAGTCACCCCAAATTGGTGGACTCTCCTTCCCCTGCCCTCACAATCCTATGCCTTCCTTTCTTCCCTGGTTCTCCTCTCACAGACTGTCTCCCTCAATGTTTTCTTACGAAGTTTCAAACATCCAACAAAGTTGTAAGATTCATTCACTAAATGCGTATATGCTCATCACCTAAGTTCTGTAACTTAGGTGTATCACATACTTCTTTCTTTATCCATCCCGCTCTGTCCATTCTCCTAAGTGTCTTATTTTTATGATGAAATTCATATCTGCAACTCTTAATACATTGGCATTATGTCAGTAACTCAAGCTCTATATTTCTTTACAGTGTATTTCAGTGTTAGGATTTACAAAGAAGAAAGTGCACAATCTTAAGGGTACCATTCAAAGATTTTTTTTTGTTTCTTTTTTTTAATGCATACAGTTGGGAAATCCAAACCCTCTATCTAGATCATGGAAATTAGCTTGCTCCAAAACATTCCCTCACGTCCNCTATATTTCTTTACAGTGTATTTCAGTGTTAGGATTTACAAAGAAGAAAGTGCACAATCTTAAGGGTACCATTCAAAGATTTTTTTTTGTTTCTTTTTTTTAATGCATACAGTTGGGAAATCCAAACCCTCTATCTAGATCATGGAAATTAGCTTGCTCCAAAACATTCCCTCACGTCCCTTCCTCAGTTATCCTAATCTCTGATGTGACTTCAAGAGGGAGTGGCCTTCATTATACAGAGGAAGGGCCCTTCTACCCTGATAAAATGAGACTTTTTTCAGACAGTAAAGAATCTGCCTGCAACACAGGGATCCAGGTTCAATCCCTGTGTCAGGAAGATCCCCTGGAGAAGGAAATGGCAATCCACTCCAGTATTCTTGCCTAGAGAATTCCATGGACAGNCTCTTCCTACCAATCTCAGCCAACACTGGAGCATCAGAGGATAGTGAATTACTATTGGCCCCTGAGTCCCCAGATAGGAAAGATTCAGGTTCTACCGGGGAACAAGGGACTGGGTGTGAGGCCTGTCGAGTTGGCTCTGGTTTTATAGGAACCTTGAAGGAGCACACACGTGGCCTCATCATGACTTCTGTCTGCTGTCAGGACTTCGGTCTTTCTAGGCCCCTCCCGAGGAGACGGGGGAAGGGGCCACTGGGTAAGCCGTGCAGGACAAACGGCGGTGGTAGGGAGCGCTGCTGCAGGCTCAGGAGACCCCACAGGCACAAGGGAGCTCTGAGAGGTGGGAGGGGCTTCACGGAGACAGGAGAGAGAAAGGGTACAAGGAAACTGGGGTCTCCTGTGGGCTGGAAGCCCCCCCAGGCTCCTGTGTCTCACCCGGTGCTGCATTTCTGACAGAATTCAGGCGCATCTTCTCTACGGAAAGTGCCAGGTTTGCACTGACTCTCAGTGTCCTTGGTGGGGCTGCAGCGATTTTTTTCTTCTTCTCCTAGAGACCAAACTTAAAGCTTTGAGGGTGTGTTTCCCTCATATGTCTCTCACCCCTTCTTCACCACCCAGATCTCCATCCACTCAGTTCAAGAAGTAATTCGGAGGGCTTCCTGGCTGGTCCAGTGGTTAAGAATCCGCCGGTCAAAGCAGGGGATACAGGTTGCATCCCTGGTCTGGGAAGATCCCACATGCTGCGGGGCAGCTGAGCCTGTGCCCCAACTACTGACCCTGTGCTCTAGGGCCTGCGCACCACGATGAGAAGCAACACGGAGTCCCCCCCTCACCACAACGAGAGAAAGCCCTTGTTCCTCAACAAAGACCCAGAACAGCCAAAAATAAATGAATTAATCCTTTTTTAAGTAATTTTGGGGTCATTTTCTGTGGCAACACACATAGACCATCCATAGAACAGCCACTGTGCACGTGTCACAAACAGAGGCATACAAAAGGGACTGTGCATGATTACAGATTGCTTCGGGGTTGGGAAGAAAAACGTTTTAGATCACAAATGAGGAGCAAGAAGTGGGGTGGGGTGAGGTGTAATCTGAGACGCTGTGGATGGAGAAGAACCCTTGGGTGATGTCCCAACGGTGATGCCCTGCTGGAGAGGCAGAGGGACCGCAGGTCATGAAGGCTGAGAGAGGCTGAGACCCCGGAGCAGAGGGCATGGCACCCACAGGAACCTGGCCCAGGATCAGACACATCACACAGCTCAAACCCAGCCCTGCCCCACTCCCCCAGGCCTTCTGCACTGTTACTGTCCAGCCTCCTACATCAAGGGACACGTTACTCCCCTCTTTCCAGCTGATGTTCTGAAAGACTTCCCTACCAGTTGGCATGTGNGTGGGGTGGATGCAGTTACTGAGGGTCTGATGCTGCCAGATGCTGGAGAAACCACTCACCTCGTGCCAGCACTCATCAAAGAGACCTGGAAGAGAAGAAATAACCACTAGTGGGGGGAGGGCCCTCTTGCCGCACCTCCCTTCCTAGGGACAGGGCGCAGGGTGGGGGTCAGACACTGAACAAAGAGCCCCGGGCCTGTGACTGCGAGCGGGACATTCTGAATCTGGAGAACCCTCAGGGAGGAGAAGAGAAGGGAGAAAATGAAGTGAAATGAAACCCATGTAAAATCTCTGTGCAGGGCTACTGAACCACCCTCTTCTCCTGCCTCCTCCCACCAGACTCGGCCAGGGGGAAGAGGGGACCATCAGCTGAGTTGAGGGCCCGATGTGACCACGGTTTTGTAGGACCAGGAGAGGTGGGAGGGGTTTCCTGGGGAACAAGATCAGAGACAAGCCAGGAGGAACAGGAGGATTGGGGAGATGGAGGAGGGAGCCAGCACCTCCTCCTTCCCTTCTAGAACCTCACCTTTAAAGAAGCACCATACAACACATCTGATTAGGACAATGGCGATTCCAAGTCCAGTTACAATTCCAATCCCCAGCCTTGAAGTGCCTGAGGAGGGAGAGGGAGTGATGGGTAGTCTCTGGCTCATGGTTGCTGGTTCTCCAGGAACTGGGGCCTCCTCATGGGCCAGGGTACCTGATTCTTGGTCCACACACTTGATGTTGCTCCAGGGGGTACAGTCCATGACCATGACCTTCCCATCAGGGCACCTGGGTACAGACACAGGGATGATGTAGGGGACCCATCAGGGACAGCTGGCTGGATGAGAAGAAAGAGGGGGCAGCCTCCCATCCTGGGTCCCCTGACAAGACAGTGGAGGGCGGACAGGCTCTTGCTGCCTGCAGGGGAGGGTCCCCTCACTCCCTCTCACTGGGCCGGAGAAGGATCCAGGATTGTGTACTGCGGCCCCCAGGCTCCTACTGAGTGTTCAGGGCTGTCCTTCAGGAGCTCGGATTCCTCTGCAAGGCCCGCCTGGCCTCCCTGGGCTGCACAGGAAGCTCTGTGAGGTAGGGGCCTCATCCAGGTCAAGGGTCAGAAGGGTGTGGGCACAAGTTTGAGTCATCCTCCAGTCAACCTTGAATACGAGGCCCTCTCATCCACCTGTTGACTCTTCCTACCAATCTCAGCCAACACTGGAGTATCAGAGGATAGTGATACTCGGCCCCCGAGTAAAAAGGGGAAAGATTCAGGTGCTACTGGGGAACAAGGGGATGGATGTGAGGCCTGTCGAGTTGGCTCTGGTTTTATAGGAACCTTGAAGGAGCACACACGCAGCCTCATCATGACTTCTGTCTGCTGTCAGCACTTCGGTCTTTCTAGGCCCCTCCCGAGGAGACGTGGGAAGGGGCCACAGGGACAGCCGTGCAGGACAAACGGCGGTGGTAGGGAGCGCTGCTGCAGGCTCAGGAGACCCCCCAGGCACAAGGGAGCTCTGAGAGGTGGGAGGGGCCTCACGGAGGCAGGAGAGAGAAATGGGTACAAGGAAACTGGGGTCTTCTGTGGGTTCGAAGCCCCCCAGGCTCCTGTGTCTCAGCTGGTGCTGCACTTTTGACAGAATTCAGGTGCATCTTCTCCACGGAAAGCGCCAGGTTTGCACTGACAGTGAGTGTCCTTGNACTTGAATACGAGGCCCTCTCATCCACCTGTTGACTCTTCCTACCAATCTCAGCCAACACTGGAGCATCAGAGGATAGTGAATTACTACTGGGCCCTGAGTCCCCAGATAGGAAAGATTCAGGTGCTACCGGGGAACATGAGGCTGGGTGTGAGGCCTGTAGAGTTGGCTCCGGTTTTATAGGAACCTTGAAGGAGCACACACGTGGCCTCATCATGACTTCTGTCTGCTGTCAGCACTTGAGTCTCTCTAGGCCCCTCCCGAGGAGACGGGGGAAGGGGCCACTGGGACAGCCGTGCAGGACAAACGGCGGTGGTCGGGAGCACTGCTGCAGGCTCAGGAGACCCCCCAGGCACAAGGGAGCTCTGAGAGGTGGGAGGGGCTTCNCTGTTGACTCTTCCTACCAATCTCAGCCAACACTGGAGCAGCAGAGGATAGTGAATTACTATTGGCCCCTGAGTCCCCAGATAGGAAAGATTCAGGTGCTACCGGGGAACATGGGGCTGGGTGTGAGGCCTGTCGAGTTGGCTCCGGTTTTATAGGATCCTTGAAGGAGGACACACGTGGCCTCATCATGACTTCTGTTTGCTGTCAGCACTTTGGTCTTTCTAGGCCCCTCCCGAGGAGACGTGGGAAGGGGCCACTGGGACAGCTGTGCAGGACACACGGTGGTGGTAGGGAGCGCTGCTGCAGGCTCAGGAGACCCCACAGGCACAAGGGAGCTCTGAGAGGTGGGAGGGGCCTCACGGAGGCAGGAGAGAGAAATGGTACAAGGAAATTGGGGTCTCCTGTGGGTTGGAAGCCCCCCCAGGCTCCTGTGTCTCACCCGGTGCTGCTTTTTTGACAGAATTCAGGCGCATCTTCTCCACGGAAAGTGCCAGGTTTGCACTGACACTCAGTGTCCTTGGTGGGGGTGCAGCGATTTTTTTCTTCTTCTCCTAGAGACCAAAGATAAGGTTTTGAGGGTGTGTTTCCCTCATATGTCTCTCACCCCTTCTTCACCACCCAGATCTCCATCCACTCAGTTCAAGAAGTAATTCGGACAGCTTCCTGGCTGGTCCAGTGGTGAAGAATCCGCCGGTCAAAGCAGGGGATACAGGTTGCGTCCCTGGTCTGGGAAGATCCCACATGTTGCGGGGCAGCTGAGCCTGTGCCACAACTACTGACCCTGTGCTCTAGGGCCTGCGCACCACGATGAGAAGCACCAAGGAGTAGCCCCCCTCACCACAACGAGAGAAAGCCCTTGTTCCTCAACAAAGACCCAGAACAGCCAAAAATAAATGAATTAATCTTTTTTTAAATAATTTTGGGGTCATTTTCTGTGGCAACACACACAGACCATCCATAGAACAGCCACTGTGCACGTGTCACCAACAGAGGCATACAAAAGNATTCATATCTGCAACTCTTAATACATTGGCATTATGTCAGTAACTCGAGCTCAATATTTCTTTACAGTTTATTTCAATGTTAAGATTTCCAAAGAAGGAACTGTACAATCTTAAGGGGACCATTCAAAGAGCTTTTTTGTTTGTTTTTAATGCATAGAGTTGGGAAATCCAAACCCTCTATCTAGATCATGAAAATTAGCTTGCTCCAAAACATTCCCTCATGCCCTTTCCTCAGTTATCCTAATCTCTGGTGTGACTCCAAGAGGGAATGGCCTTCATCATATGGAGGAAAGGCCCTTCTACCCTGATAAAATGAGACTTTGTTCAGACAGTAAAGAATCTGCCTGCAACACAGGAGACCCAGGTTCAATCCCTGTGTCAGGAAGATCC
>SJYH01009645.1:3855-16689 GCA_006408735.1 Sylvicapra grimmia | reverse complement strand
CTGGAGATTTATGAGCATTTTTCTTCCTTATATTTTTCTATAAAGAATCAGGAGAAAGCCATTTTCCACTCTCCTTTCCATTCCATACCCTTAAAAGCCTAGTTTTCCTTTGGTTTATTCTTTAGTACATTTTAAGAAGCATTTTAAAATCAAAGTGCTGTAAAGTATATCATCAGTTTGGGGGAGCTGTAGAGATAGTTTGTCCATTTTAATACAAAGAAAATTACTTGTTGTATAGAGTGCTTTGTAGCTTTTCAGTATATCTTCATAGCTATCAATCATCTACCTGATACATACAGTAGATCAGTGAAATAGACAGACCACATGTCATTTTATACCCTCCCTCTTTATAATGAAGAACCAAGAGTGAGAGAGACAGAGATCTGCTAAAGGTAACTGACCTTTAAGGAGTGGACCACAACAAAACCACTTGACTTTTTTCTGGTTGTTCCTCCTGAATCTGAAGACAGTGTCCTGACTACCTTCTGTGTTTGATGTGGCAGCATGGTAGTGTACATTTGAATATGACCGTAGCAAGTACAGGGAGAGGTCAGTTCGGTTGGATCAAGTTAAGGGAGTGGTTACCAGCACGCCTGGGACCCTTCCAGTTGGCTTCCTTACTTACCAAGACTTTGGTGTGTTTGTTTCTATATGTCCTCAAGCCTGGTATACTTATTTTTGTGGTTATGCAACTCANTGAGAGAGACAGAGATCTGCTAAAGGTAACTGACCTTTAAGGAGTGGACCACAACAAAACCACCTGACTTTTTTCTGGTTGTTCCTCCTGAATCTGAAGACAGTGTCCTGACTACCTTCTGTGTTTGATGTGGCAGCATGGTAGTGTACATTTGAATATGACCGTAGCAAGTACAGGGAGAGGTCAGTTCGGTTGGATCAAGTTAAGGGAGTGGTTACCAGCACGCCTGGGACCCTTCCAGTTGGCTTCCTTACTTACCAAGACTTTGGTGTGTTTGTTTCTATATGTCCTCAAGCCTGGTATACTTATTTTTGTGGTTATGCAACTCAGTGAGAAAGACAATACATTTGCTGCAATAATAAAGATTATTATTCAACAAGTATTTATGGAGTGACACCTCTGGACCTGCTATTCTAGGCACTGGGAATGCATCTGGGAACAGGCAATATCAGATTAATGCTAAGAGGGAAAACAGTATATGGAGAGGGGAGAGATAGAAAAGGCTAAATAGGGGACAGAGGTGGCCTCTTGGAATAAGGGGACAGGGAATGGCTCCCTGAGGAAGTAAGGTGACATTTGAAGAAAGACCAGAGGGGCACAGTAAGAGCCAGCCCCCTGGACGTCTAGGGAGAGAGAATTGCAGAGCAAGGAACAGTGAGTGTAAAGTCTGAAGCAGGAGCTTGTTTGGCCATTTGAAGAAGGGCGTGGAGGTCAGTGTGGATGGAGCATGTGACCCAGGGGAGTGTGGCAGGAGATGAGGTCAGAGAGGCGGGCGGTGACCACGCAGTGGGTCCTTGCATGGATGTCAGCTTGTCCTTCCAATCAGTGGGTGAGCCGCTGGAGGAGCTAAGAGCAGAGAAGTGACCAAACCTGACTTACAGTTTAATTAAACTGCTGAGGTGGGAATATGAAAAGAAATAGCATTTGTTTATAGGGAAACTATATAGTTGAATACTTTAAGAGGTGAGTTGCTGAAAATGAGCTGTCAAATTAAGGGTGAGAGAAACAATTTTAAAAGATTGGGGGAAAAACACAAAAGTCCAGAGAGATTCTGTGTTTGGGTTTATTTGCAACCGTGTGAGGTCATTTTTCCATTTTAAAGAACTTCAGGACTTCAGGCTGGCAGGGAGGTTGGTGCATTGTGGCCACAGCTGATTGTCTGCTTAATTCACTGCTCCTCTCTTACCACACAGGCTGGTCTTGAGGAAAAGCACTGTACCTGCATCAGTGAAATTGAATGAATATGCATTTATGTATTTTTAATTTAAAACCCAAACTTTAAGAACTTTTATATGCTGTTTAAACAACTCCTTAGGTGAGAGGATTTCTGTGGTAAAAGGCATGGCATTTGGGAGCTGGCTGTGAGGATGGTGGTCTGGTGTCACAGTCCCTAACCCTGTGAATTCTACCTGTGTGCCTTTTAGAGCTGGGAGTGACTTCAGAGATCATGTAGTCCAGACTCTCCATTTATAGCTGGGGGAGCTGGGGCAGGGCTGTGAAGTTCTTACACTTCTTTCATTTCTCACGTGTGTGTTGTGTGTTAGTCGCTCAGTCGTGTCCGACTCTTTGTGACCCTGTAGACTCTTTGTAGCCCATAAGTCTCCTCTGTGTATGGAATTCTCCAGGCAGAAATACTGGAGTGGGTTGCCATTCCGTTTTCCAGGGGATCTTCCCAACCCAGGGACTGAACCCTGGCCTCCAGCATTGCAGGCAGATTCTTTACTGTCTGAGCCACCAGGGAAGCTCATTTCTCAGGTGCTATGCTTAGTTGCTCAGTCGTGTCTGACTCTTTGTGACCCCATGGACTGTAACCTGCCAGGCTCTTCTGTCCATGGGGATTCTCCAGGCAAGAATACTGGAATGGGTTGCCATGCCCTTCTCCAGGGGATCTTCCCAACCCAGGCGTCAAACCCAGGTCTCCCTCATTGCAGGTCAGTAACCAGAAATGGAAGGTGGGTCTGGTTGAAATGGCAAAGCACCAGCTTTGCTCAGAATTCCATGAAACATACCAAGCAAATGAGGACATGGATCCAAGCACTGGGTGCAGGTTGCTCTCAGGCTTGTGAGTATTCTTTCCTCTTGTACGGCTTCTACCTCATTATTAGTTGCCTGGGAAGCGACCATATAGAGTAGAATAGTCATGATGCTTGTAGTCTGACAGACCTTAAAAAAAATGATTTTAAATCTAAGTACAGTTGATTTACAATGTTGTGTTAGTTTCAGGTATACAGCAAAGTGATTCAGTTATGTGTCTGTGTGTATGTATATATCTTTTTCAGAGACTTTTCCATTTTAGATTATTACAAGATATTTATATACTTACCCGTGAGATATGGGAGGTCCTTGTTGATATCTATTTCACATATAGTATTGTGTGTATGTTAATCCCAAACTACTAGTTTATCCCTCCCCCACTTTGGTAACCATAAATTTGTTTTCTGTGTCTTCAAGTCTATTTCAGTTTTGTTTATTGGGTGCACTGTCTTTGTTGTTGCACGTGGACTTTCTCTAGTTGAGATGAGGAGGGCTACTCTCTGGCTGCGGTGCGTGGGCTTCTCATTGTGGTGGCTCCACGTTGTGGAGCGTGGACTCTAGAGTGCTCAGACTCAGTGGTTGTGGCATGTGAGCTTAGTTGCCTGGTAGCCTGTGGAATCTTCCTGGAACAAAGAGCGAACCTGTGTCTCCTGCATTGGCAGTTGGAGTCTTAACCACTGTACCACCAGGGAAGTCCCTCTATTTCTGTTTTGTAAATAAGTTGATTTGTTTCATTTTTTTTAGATTCCACATATAAGTGATATCATATGATATTTGTCTTTTTCTGTCTGATGTCACTTAGGGTGATCATCTCTAGGTCCATTCACGTTGCTGCAAATGTCATTATTTCATTCTTTTTTATGGCTGCATAATATCCCATTGTATATACATGCTACATCTTCTTTATTCATCTGTTTATGGACATTTAGGTTGGTTCCACATCTTGGCTATTGTAAACAGTGCTGCTATGAACAGTGGGGTACACATATCTTTTCGAGTTAGAGTTTTTGCTGACAGACCTTGCTTTGATTCTTCCTCGTCGGCTACAAACCAGCTCTGTAACCAAGTTACATAACCTTCCTGAATCTCCATTGCTTCCTGTATGAAGTGGGGATATATAGAGCCTTTCCTGAATGATTTCGTAAAGGAGATAATGTGGGGAAGACACCCAGATGTTGTAGTTGGCATGTAATTTTCTGCAATAACAAAATTCTTCTTTATGAACTAACAAGGAGAGGAAAGAGAGTTAATCAGCACCTCCTGTGTATTTCATACTCTCAACAATCCCAGGAAACAGGCATTGTCTTTACAGTTAAGGAACTTGAGTCTCAAAAAGTCTTAAGTCACTTGTTCCAAATCACACACAGCTAGTCGGCGCTTGACAGAGAGCATGTTCCAACCCAGGTCTGACCCTAGAGCCATTTCACTGAGCATGCTGTTTTTCACAGCCAGGCCAGTCTGTTTGTTGTCTCTAAGCACAACTGGCTTATTTTACTTTCAGCCCCGTGTGCCCAGCCCCTCCCTGCTGCACCTGTTGTGCAGTTGTCTCTGCCAGTCTCTGGCCTGACCTCCTGCAAAAGCCAGCTGTCCCTGGCTAACCCCTTCCCAATTAGCAGAGGCTCTCCCACACTGAGTGATGAGTGAAAGATGCCTAGTCATGTCCGCCTCTTGCAACCCCATGGGCTATAGCCCTCTAGGCTCCTCTGTCCATGGAATTCTCCAGGCAAGAATACTGGAGTGGGTAGCCATTCCCTTCTCCAGGGAATCTTCCTGACCCAAGAATTGAACCTGGGTCTCCTGCATTGCAGGCATCTGAGCCACCAGGAAAGCCCAGCTGTGCTAAATTCACTCGAAGCCAGGTAGGTTTATCATTCCATCTTAAAGTGTAGTACATGCTCTATTATATATGTGTATCCACACAAATCTCAACTTTTGGTGGGATAATGTGTGGTGTTACCCAACTTTTGACAGCTCTGAGGACTCATGGGGACACATTGCAATGATTTGGTTCTAGGCCCCATGTAGCCATTTCTCAGTAATGCGCTGACCTCAGCCATCTCTTCTTTTTATGACTGTCTTCCTTCCTTTCTTTTCTTTCCATTCCTCAGGCTAGAAAATACCCAAGAAGGTCCTCTACCTTTAGAAACACTGCATAGTCTATTTTGAGGTATTTTTCTTACCCTACAGTATCCCTGCAGTCCTGGACTGTCTGGACTTTCTCCAAAGTCAGCTGCAGTGGGAGAGAGAGTGTGGCTGGATTAAATCAGGAATCTGTCAGAGGGAAACTCTCTACTTAATATGTTTACCTGTGACAGAGCCTCATGTGTGAGGAGGAAAATAGCTTTATTTCAAAGTTTTCACCTACCTCTTGGTCTTTTCCATCTGTTACTGAGTAGAAAGAATTTCACTTTTCTTTGGCATCACCGTAGTCAAACATCTTCATAGATTCTTCCTGAGGGTGGATGGTTGGACTTTTCAGTTTTAACATCCGTAAAATGGAGACAAACGATTCACTTCACAGGATTGTTGCAAAGGTTAACGGAGATCAGCAAGAAGCACTTAGCCCAGTGCTTGTGACCTATGACAAAGTTTTGTTGTGTAGTTGCTTAGTCATGTCCAACTCTTTGTGATCCCATGGACTGTAGCCCGCCAGGCTTCTCTGTCCATGGGATTCTCCAGGCAAGAATACTGGAGTGGGTTGCCATATCCTTCTCCAAGGGATCTACCTGGCCCAGGGATCGAACCCATGTCTTCTACACTGGCAGGCAGATTTTTCACCATGGAGCAACCAAGGAAACCCACAATAAAGATGAGAAATGGCAGTCAGTCTGTAACCACTCCTTATGGTGAGCACTGAGGAAAAACACAAGATACTAGCCCCAGATAGCTGAGATGCATATGAAAGGGATGATTTCAGTGCCCAGACTCTTGCATCTTCCCATACACAGAAAACTGCTAACCTTCTTAACTTGAGATACATGGTTTTCTTTAATTCTCAGAAATACTTTTGATGTTCAGATTACCTGCTCTTTGTTGCAGACATCTATATAACCTGACTCCTCCCCTCTGCTCCTTGGAGCAGTTTTCTCAGGGTCACTTGAGGTGCTGTCTCTGGGCTTGAAGTCCTAAAAATTCCCCCTAAATAAAACAGAACTCCCAACTTTTAGGTTGTGACTATTTTTTACGTTGACAAAGGTTAGCTCCTACTATTGTTGCTGTGAAGCAGTTTACAGTTAGCAAAGGTGGACACAACTGTTCTGCTTCCTCAGATTAACAGTGTTGAGTGTTGGGATTTTCTTCCTTGGAATCCTTTTCCTCACAAATGCTGGCAAAGTGAATCATGAGGCATCAACGTTTAGCACATTTGAAAGGAGGGAAAAGTTTTCAAGAACAATGAAAATTGTGGAGTGTTAGTCTATTAATGCATAGTGTAACACAGTGGCTGGATCCAGTCATTGGAGTTTAAATCTTGGTTCTGCTATTACTTGCTGTCTGGTCTCAGCTCTGATACTTTAAATGTCTGAGTCTCAATTTCATTGTCTATATAAGAATATTCCTCATGGGGCTGGTGTGAGGACTACCTGAGAGCATACGTATGAAAGAACCCAGAACTGTGCTTGGCAAGAATGGATGCTCACATCACCTAGGTGACAACAAGGTGTTGGAGTGGAAATGACTGTGTGATAGAAGCCAGAGTGTTTTAGTTCGGGTCCTGGCTCTGTAATTGCTGGCTGTGTAGTATTGAGTAAGTCACCTGAATGAAATGAAGTCTCAGTTTCTCAGTTTGTAAAATGAGAGCATTAAATGAGACCCTCTCCAAGATTCCTTAGCACAGTGCCATCCAATAGAACACTCTGTGCTGATGGGAATGTCCCAGAGCTGCACCCTCCAGTATGGTGGCTGCGAACCACATGTGGCTGTTGAGCATTTGAAGTGTGGCTAGTGAAACTGAAGAATGGGATTTTAAATTTTGCTTAATGTTAACTGAAAACCAAATGACCACACGTGATTCGTGACTACTGTATTGGACTGTGCAGTGTTAGAACTTTTAAAATTCTTAACTTATAGTACTTCAGCTTGAATTTTAGTCTCGTGGATGGTTCTCACCCTGGGTGAAGGCTCGCTGTTGTGTTGTTATTAGTTTGAGAAAGGTCACAAAAACTTGTTAGAGCCACTGAGATTGTTATTTGTTTGTTTACATCATTGTTTTATAAATATATACATATGGGTATAATTATTACAGCACTGCTCTCTCCATATGGCTTGATATATTTTCTTGAATAAAAGAAAAAGGAGTGGAGTTACAACTGAGCCTTCATCTGCAATCAGTTCTATATATTTTGGTAATTTTTTCCAGCTTTATTAGGTATAATTGATAAATAAAAGTTATATATATTTAAGATGTACAATTTGACTATCTGATATGTGTATGCAGTGTGAAGTAATCACCACAATCAAGGTAATAAAGATATCTATCTGCTTAGTCACCCCTTCCGTTTTCCCTCCCTCTTTTCCTTCCTTCTATAGTGAGAGCACTTCAGATCTTCCCTCTTATCAACTTTCAAGCATATAATTTCGTAGTGTTAATTATAATCACATTTGTCCACATTTCTCATCTGAGTAAGTGAAATCCTGAGCATGCATGTGTGCTAAATCACATCAGTCATGTCTAACTCTTTGTGACCCTATGGGTCCTCTGTCCATGGGATTCTCCAGGCAAGAATACTGAAGTGGGTTGCCATGCCCTTCTCCAGGGGTTCTTCCCAACCCAGGAACTGAACCGCATCTCTTATTTCTCCTGCATTGCCGAGCAGCTTCTTTACCACTGGCGCCACCTGGGAAGCCCAAGTGAAACCTTGTACCCCTTGACTAACCTCTTCCCTTTTTCTCTTCCTCCCTCCCACTGCTAACCCTCTACTCTCTACTCTATGAGTGTAACTATTTTAGATTCCAACTATAAGTGAGATCACACCATATTTGTCTTTCTGCATCTGGTTTATTTCACTTAGCATAATGTCCTTCAGGTTCACTTGCGTTGTTGTGAAAGGATGTTTTCATTCTTTTTTAAGACTGAATAATATTGCATGGCAACCCACTCCAGTATTCTTGCCTGGAGAATCCCATGGACAGAGGAGCCTGGTGGACTGCAGTCCATAGAGCTGCATAGAGTCGGATCCGACTGAAGCAACTTAGCAATATTCCATTATTGATATTATATTTTCTTTATCCATTCTTTTGTTGATAGGTATTTGGATTGGTTATTGGGAAGAATGCAGGGAAGAATAAGGGAATAGAGATCTCTTCAAGATCTTGATTTCATTTTTTGGATATAAATCCAGAACTGGGGTTGCTACATCATAAAGTAGTTCTATTTTCATTTTTTTTAGAACCCTCCATACTATTTTCCATAATGGTTACACTAATTTATATTCTCACCAACAGTGTGTAAGAGTTCCCTTTTCTCCATGTCTCTCCAACACTTGTTATCTTTTATCTTTTTATCATAGGCAGTTTAGCAGGTTTGAGGTCCTATTTCATTGTGGTTATAATTTCCTTCTATTATAGATTTTACAAAATATTTTTGGTGTTTTGGCAATGTCTGATGTATTTGTGGGAGTGTTATCCACTGTATATGGTGGTGAAAGAAATAGAAAACTTCTGGTCTAGTCTGTAAGCCTTGTTGATCAGGGTTAAGGAGGGTTAGAGAAGACAAGTAGAGGTCTTCAGTGCTAGTGTCATTTAAAAAACTTGATGTAGTGTAACTTTCTTTTATTTGAAAGTGTAACACAAAAGAGGTTGACCATAGAGATGAAAATGTTTTAGACTTATGTTTGTGCTGGTATTCATCAACATGCTCAAGAATTTTCATGGAGAAGAGAAATGAGAATTTGGAAGCTTTCTCTATTAAGTACTCAGCCCCCTGCCCCCCAACACTTAGTAAATCTGTAATTATTCTGAGGTAAAAACTTAATTTTTTTTTTTTTAATAGAAAATGAACAATATGTCATTACTGTGCTAGGTGCTGAAATAAAATTTGAAAAATAATGAGAGTCCTTTAACTAGAGGTACTCAAGTGGAGACTGGATAGCCTGTGTCATAAATGAGATAGTGGTGCTTTGGTCTCAGTTCGGTTGCTTAGTCGCTCAGTTGAGACCCCCATGGACTGCAGCATGCCAGGCTTCCCTGTCCATCGCCAACTCCTGGAGCTTGTTCAAACTCATGTCCATCGAGTCAGTGATGCCATCCAACCATCTCATCCTCTGTTGTCCCCTTTCCCTCCTGCCTTCAATCTTTCCCAGCGTCAGAGTCTTTCCAATGAGTCCATTCTTTGCATCATGGCCAAAGCATTGGAGTTTCAGCTTCAACATCAGTCTTTCCAGTGAATATTCAGGACTGATTTCCTTTAAGATGGACTGGTTGGATCTCCTTGCAGTCCAAGGGACTCTCAAGAATCTTCTCCAACACCACAGTTCAAAAGCATCAATTCTTCAGAGCTCAGCTTTCTTGATAGTTCAACTCTCACATTCATACGTGACTACTGGAAAAGCCATAGCTTTGACTAGATGGCCCTTTGTTGGGAAAGTAATGGCTCTGTTTTTTAACATGCTGTCTAGCTTGATCATAGCTTTTCTTCCAAGGGTCAAGTGTCTTTTAATTTCATGGCTGCAGTCACCATCTGCAGTGATTTTGAAGCCCCCCAAAATAAAGTCTGTTACTGTTTCCATTGTTTCCCCATCTATTTGCCATGAAGTGATGGGACCGGATGCCATGATTTTAGTTTTCTGAATGTTGAGTTTTAAGCCGAGCCAACTTTTTCACTCTCCTCTTTCACTTTCATCAAGAGGCTCTTTAGTTCTTCACTTTCTGCCATAAGGGTGGTGTTGTCTGCATATCCAAGGTTATTGATATTTCTCCCAGCATTCTTGATTCCAGCTTGTGCTTAGTCCAGCCCAGCGTTTCACATGATGTACTCTGCATATAAGTTAAATAAGCAGGGTGACAATATACAGCCTTGACATACTCCTTTCCCGATTTGGAACCAGTCTATTGTTCCATGTCCAGTTCTAACTGGTTTGGTCTAGATGACTTCAAAAAGCCTTTCTAACTTGGGTTCTGACTTGTGTGAATTGAAGATTAGAGCTGTGTGTTTTTGCCTTAACAAAGCCCTTGTAGGGGTGAGAAAATTTCCCGATCCCAGAGCCAAAAATGATGGATTTCTCCCTGCATTCCTTCAAAAGGACCAACTTTATACCCTTGGGTACCAGGTGTTGAGGACTGGGCTCTAGGTGCCTCAGATGATTTTTTTTATTCTATTCTTCTTTTTTAAAAAAAATTCGGCCACGTTACATGGCATGTAGGTTTGAACCCAAGGCACCTGCACTGGAAACTTGGACTTTTAACCACTGGACCACAGGGAAGTTCCTCATTTTTTCCTTTGCTGGGTTTTAATAAATTGTCCACCATAATCAGATGTGGAGATTCATATCTTCTGAGAATAATTGTGAGAGAACTAATACAAGAGATTTTGTGCTTTTATTGATGAATAATACATATGCATTTAGATTTTTATTCATATTCTTGTGGTAGGAACAGATGTTTTAAGTTAACAAACACATTTCTTATGCTTTTGAATTTCAAAGATGCAGCTGAGCTTGGAAACCATATTAATTTGTTCAGAATGTGGTAGCATGATCGTATATCTCAATTTTCTGCTCAGATCATACATTTCCCACACCTTTTTTAAAGTTTGTGTCATTTTTACTACAATTGCCTAGTACCTCATTTTCTTTTTTCCTTCATTTGTCTGTTTATAAATGCAAAATATATACATGTACATGTTTATTTTATACATAGTACAAAATAGATATGCATATGTGTAGGTACCCTAGAAAAGAACTGTCACTCATTTATAACACCTTATGGTATTATCTCATTATTGTTATTTTTAAAGCTGTCTGCCTAGTACAGGAAAAGATAATATATAAATATCAAATGATAATTATGAGTTAAGCAAGCTTATGTTTTCTTGGAGTATGAGTGGCAAATGTCTAAAGAAAATTTTACTTTGAAAGTCACATATGGATGGCATTCTGCTTCTGTGATAGGAAGGGACACTTAAATATAAAGTCAGCATAAAACAGTTTTTAAAAATCTGAGCAGTTTTATGTAAAATAAGTCCATAGCCACTGGTATGCCAGCTAAATTATTTTTAGTCATGATTTCTTAGTTTCCCAGATTTTATAAACTAAAGGAAAGGAAGAAAGAAAGGGAAAAACTTTCCTAGTAAGAAACGGTTTATTGTTAGTACCCAGAAGATGCTTGAGTTTGGGCCATGACCTGTGAGTTCTTTCCTGACAGCTCCCAAGATTGGTTATTTATTAAATTTATGTTATTCCTTTCTTCCAAAGGGAAATTGGGTGGGTGTGGGAGGGGCTGGGGAGAGGAGGGAGGATGTCTAACGGGAGAGCAGATTTCATAGTTCCTTGAACCTTACATTCTTGAAATGGTTTTATAATCATGAGTAGGAGAGAATTATTAACAGAGATACTTATTCTGTGCTCTTACTGTAGTTTCCTTCTAATCCAGAGGAAACTTTATCTAAAAGATGAGAGAAGAGAAACAAAAGAAGCTCTAACCTGAAATCAGCGGCATGGTAGAACTCTCTCCCTCTCGTATTTACCATTGGTATGGGTGGTAGCAGTAGTAAGGCTTCCCTGCTGGCTCAGATGGCCGCCTGCAATGCAGGAGACCAGGGTTTGATCCCTGGGTTGGAAAGATCCCCTGAAGAAGGGAGCTGCCCACTCCAATATTCTTGCCTGGAGAATTCCGTGGACAGAGGAGCCTGGAGGGTTTTAGTCCATGGGGTCGCAAAGAGTTAGATATGACTGAGTGACTTAAGCATGCATATGTAGTAGTAGTGATCTACCTGGATTGCAGATATTTATCGATTAATTTCCAAGTACTAAAAGATATGAGTTACAGACCCTGGATTCTTTACCCTGCTGGCAAAGTCCTATTTTTTTTTTTTTCTTCCATTTCTCACCCCTTCCCCACTTGTGTAAATGCTAGTTGCAAGCTAGTTAGGAAGTTTAGCAATTGTGTGGTAGTTTGAACATTTTTTGGCATTGCCTCTTTTTGTTATTGAAATGAAAACTGTGCTTTTCCATATATTGGCTTCAATGTATTGGCTATTGTAAAAATAATGCTACTCTAAACATTGAAGCGCATGTATCCTTTTGAATTAGTGTTTTCTTTTTTCTTCAATGTATTCCCAGGAGTGGAATTCCTGAATCATATGGTAGTTCTATTTTTACTTTTTTGAGGAACCTCCATACTGTTTTCCACAGTGGCTGCACCAATTGACGTGCCCACCAACAGTTTGGAAGGGTTCCGTTTTCTCCATATCCTTGCCAATATTTGTTGTTGACTTTTTGATGATCTGACAGGTGTTATCTAGATGATACCTAGTTAATTAGGTGATAGCTACTTGTGGTTTTGATTTGTATTTCTCTAATAATTAGTGACATTGAGCATCTTCTAATGTGCCTATTAGCCATCTGTCTACCTTCATTGGTAGAATGTCTGTTCAGATCTTTTGCCCGTTTTTAAATCCAGGTTTTTTTTTTATTTTTTTGTGTTGAGTTCTGTGATTGTTTATATGTTTTGAATATTGGCCCCTTATGGGTCATATCATTTGCAAATATTTTCTCTCTTGTTAATGGGAAATTCTAAAACTTAGTCTCTGAACATTGGCATGTGGAGATGTGATCCTTGGAGCTCCTCCAATTAGCTCCTCCTAATCCTTGCGCCATTAGACTACCTAGCCAGCACATGCATGGGGGGAAAGGATGGAAAGAATTTGGTTTCTTGAAGAGTTTGGTTGTTGATCTGCTGAGTTAAGCAGCACAGGAACTGATCTTTTTGGGGAATTGGTAGAGTTAAGAAATTCCCTCATTGCTTGCTGCTGCTGCTGCTGCTGCGTCACTTCAGTCATGTCTGACTCTGTGTGACTCCATAGACGGCAGCCCACCAGGCTCCCCGGTCCCTGGGATTCTCCAGGCAAGAACACTGGAGCGGGTTGCCATTTCTATCTCCAATGCATG
>SJYH01009638.1:5977-16709 GCA_006408735.1 Sylvicapra grimmia | reverse complement strand
CAAACAAACTGTGTGAACAAGATTACAACTAGAGGAAGATTACAAGAAGTCAATGAGTTTGCACACTAGGGGGATGGGGGCAGTGGGCATGGTGACCACTCTGAATCCCTATCTCAGTGATTAACTAAGATTACTTTACTCTTTCTCTTTAAAATGTCATGGCTAAGCAGAATCTTCAGAATTGGTTTTGGGGGGATGTTGAGTCCATCATCTGCCCAGACTATTGGCATTCTAATTAAAGGTGTCTTTCCTTTGCTACCAACATTTGTGACTATGTAATTGATTTTGTAAGCAGGGTGCAGTGGGACCTCCATTTGTTAACAAGTTGAACATCATCTCTTCATCTCACACTATGTTAAGGTTGTGAAGATAAAAGGATGACAAGAAATGGTCTTTTCCTTCAAAAATATTTTAGAATAGTGGAGAAAACAGAGTTATATACATATACTCATAATACCAAGTTATAAATGGAATGACAGAATGCAAACTCATGGAAGAACCATAATGTGGTACTTATACATCCTGGACGAAATTAGGGAAGACTTGCCGGAAGAGGTAATGCTTAAGTCTTTAAATTTTAAAGGTAAAGGAAAGTATGGAAGGAACTCAGAGCTGGATAGTAGGAAGTTCATTAAGGTTTTGTAAAACTAACTTTGCTAAAGAAAAGATAATAATTAGAAAAAAAAACTTGATTAACCAAATTACTACTTCTCATTCTCTCAAACCTGAGTAAATACTGACCGCATATCAGGTGCCTGCCTGCCTGCCAAGTTGCATAAGTCATGTCCTACTCTTTGCAACTCTATGGACTGTAGCCCACCAGGCTACTTTGTCCATGGGATTCTCCAGGCAAGAAAACTAGAGTGGGTTGCAGTGCCCTCCTTCAGAGGATCCTCCTGACTTAGGGATGGAACCCATGTCTTATGTATCTTGCATTGGCAGTCAAGTTCTTTACCAGTAGCTCCACCTGGGAAGCCCACATATCAGGTGACAGCAACTGAAACAAGAACATGAAAGCAAAGTGCTGCAGTCTGCTTGCCTTGTCAACTATGGGAATCTGTAGCACCATCCAATAAATAAAAGTGCAACTTTTATGACATCAACTTTTCCTATGGCTTCCCCCATTGATTAAGCCCTAGTCATACGGCCTTTCTTGCTGCTACTCCAGCATGCCAGGCTTCAGCCCTGAAACTGTACTTGTTACTGATTCTCTTGGTTACAGTTACAGAGCTCTGTCTGCCTTCCTTTAATCATTCAGGCTTCAATTCAAATGTCACTTTCTCCAAGAGTATTTTCTTAGCCTTTGAAATTGACATATTAGCAACAACCCTCACTTCTGCCAAGTCACTGTTTTTCTATTTATCTTGCTTTACCTTCTTATCAACACCTGAAACACTGTATTATCTATTCGTTTATATGCCTTGTTATCTAACTCCTCTCCACTCCCTGCAAAATAACTTTTTTGTCTTGTGTATTGCTAGGTTTCCAGTTTGTAGCATACTGCCCAGTAACTGACATTAAGTTAAATGAATGAAATCTTCTACCAATGGTAGCAATCACTATCTCCAAATAACAGTGCTGCAATAGACCTATAGAGCAACCAGTTCAGAATCCAGCAGCAGGACATAGATGACCTCCAGAGGAAAAAAAAAATGTGTTTTTTGAGAAAAAAAAAAAGGAAAATGAGGAAATAAAAATAAAAAGGCATAGAAATGTATGAACTTAGATTCTTTAGAGTTATTAAATGTGGGCCTCGGTTCTGACATTTTTTGCACTTAATCCACAAGAGAAAACTGATCACTTTTGTGTATCCCAAATGTTGGGGAAGCGAAATTTTTTAATGCAGAGAATTTTAGGGAAAAAAAATCTTTCTTGGTTTTTCCTGAGGGCCCCAGTGGGTACACACTTCAAATTTACATTTTTCCTACAGAAAATTAAAACTGCATGCATTTTGTCTACTGGCTAATACACAACTACAAGTGGTGCCATCATATGGCATATCTTACACCTTTTACAATTATTGTTTCAAGTTTCTCATGACCAGATCCAGATTAATCTTTGAGACATCAGAAGTGTTTGCACTGAGCTGAACGATTAATGTCCTGCCCTTACTTATGGGATCTTTTCCCTACAATTAATCATTTTGTTAATGTAGCGGGTTGCTTAGATTCTGATTTTGCCACTTACTAAATGTGTGATCTTGGGAAATTTACTTACCCCTCCTGTCATATGAAATTTGGGGATTTTAACAGCACTGATTCTATTGTGATTACATTTAGGATTCAATTAGACATTTAACTGGAAAAATGCTTAGTACAATGTCTGGCTGTAATAAATTTCCCATAGTTCCCTAAATGCCAATGATAATATTCATAACACAGATATCTAGTTGTGCATAAATCATCTGGTGAGCATAATAAAATGAAAATCCAAGAGGAGCCTTTTCTTTTCTATATGATATGTAGTCAGGGAGACAGAAGTTAGTTCAGTTGCTCAGTCGTGTCCGACACTTTGCGACCCCATGAATCACAGCACGCCAGGCCTCCCTGTCCATCATCAACTCCTGGAATTCACTCAAACTCACGTCCATCAAGTCAGTGATGCCATCCAGCCATCTCATCCTCTGTCGTCCCCTTCTCCTCCTGCCCCTAATCCCTCCCAGCATCAGAAGTCTTTTCCAATGAGACAGAAAGTTGACATCAAAAGTGATTGAATTAGTACAAGTCTTAGTTAGCAATCTTATAACAGTACTCCTGTGCTCCTAGGGAAAAAACAAACAAACAAACTTCTTATTCTGTCCAAAAGCATATTATTTTGGAAATTTTCAGAGAAATATCTATTTTAAATTTCAAGAAGGCTGTAATTAACATTCATAAAAACTTTCAAAATGATTTATTTTCTTTCTTTTTTTGTACTTTTCATTAATACTTTTTGGATTTTCCGGCTATCCATTCTCCCCAGTGTAAACCCTATCTTTGCTGAGAAAAGCTGAGCATTGAAGAATTGATGCTTTTAAACTGTAGTGTTGGAGTAGTCTCTTGAGAGTTCCTTGGACTGCAAGGAGATCAAACCAGTCCTGAATATTCATTGGAAGGACTGATGCTGAAGCTGAAGCTCCAATACTTTGGCCACCTGATGTAAAGAACTGACAAACTGGAAAAGACTCTGATGCTAGGAAAGATTGGAGGCAGGAGGAGAAGGGGATGACAGAGGATGAGATGGTTGGATGGCATCACCGACTCAATGGATATGAGTTTGAGCAAATTCCGGGAGTTGGTGATGGACAGGGAGGCCTGGCCTGCTGCAATCCATGGGGTCACAAAGAGTTGGACATGACTGAGCTACTGAACTGAACTGAAATGTATTAAGATTTTTTAAAAGAAAAAAGCATAATAGGGAAATGTCGTGAACAATTATAAAACAGCAAATTTGGCCACTTATATTGAATGGAAAAATTCCTTGAAAGACACAAATGTCAAAAACACAATCAAGCACAAGTAGTTTTAGGAGGGACCAGGATGACAACGAAGGAACTTCCCTGTACCCAAAGATGCATGGACTGTACAACTACATAGTCAGAAAATCCCACTGAGAGACATCCAGTGGCTCAAGGACTATGGCAAACAAAGAAGTATTTGGCAATGGGTGTACTTCACTTCCTGTGGCTACCCCTCAAGGCTCAGCCCAGAAATAGCAGGCAAAATTGTCCATTGTCCAGGCTTCCCTTGAGGGATTTGACTGCATACTTTACAAGCTGAGGACTGAAGGTCTGGCTTCTTATTTAACATGCATCTAGAGGCTGACTGAGATCTCCCTAGAGTCCAGGGGAGCTGGTAGGCACTTCCCCTGCATTCCCTCTCTGGCTTGATCCAACAATAAAACCAAATTGCTAGTACCACCTTGAAAGCAGTTTGTCCACGTATTTAGTGACTCCGTTTTTAATGGCTGCCATACCAGGGATGGAATTCCCAAGTCACTTAGCTCTGAAAGCTAATGGGGCTGCATTCAAATGTTCCACAGAAGGACAGCAAAGAAGCAGCAGCTTTTCCCTAGGTGCAGGAGCACCCTTTCGTTCCTCCCCCCTGGGCTTCCTGTAGAAGAAGCGGGTAACAATACCCATTTTCAAATTTCTCCTTGGAAGGAACTTAACTATATCTTTTCCCAGCTCTTCCATGAGGGTACAGTTTCTGGTTAGCCTGCATCTATGTGCTGACTGATATTCTCTTCCTTGGAACACTGACTTATCTTGGCACACCCTCAACTACGGGGAACAACCATAAAGGTCTGAGAGACAACCAGGAGCTTCATCTGGACTGATGATGAGACAGTGTCCAAGACTGCACATGTAATGTGCAGAAACCAACACAAAGATTGAAGGAAAATGAAATAAAAAAAGTAACAACAACAAGGAAATATGTCTCAAACAGAAGAACAAGATAAATCATTAGAAGGTGATCTTAGTAAGATAGAGAAATGTGACTTACCCAACAGAGAGTTCAAAATAATGGTCATAAAGATGGTCACTGAGATCAGAGAGCAAGGCATAAACAAAGTGAGAATTTTAGCAAAGAAAATATAACAGACAAAGAAAGAATCTTAAAATCAATTTGTTACTTAGAAGGGGATCCCATTAAGACTATCAGTGAATTTTTCAGCATGAACTTTGCAAGCCAGGAGGGACTGTGATGATTTTTCAAAATGCTGAAAGAGAAAACCTGCCAACTAATAATACTCCATTCAGCAAAGCTGTCCTTCAGAATTAAAGGAGAGACAAAAAGTTGTCCAGACAAAAGGAGAGGAAGTTCATCATTACTAGACTGATAGATATATGGGTCAACAGAACAGAGTCCAGAATTAAATTCACACATTTAATTAACAGATTTTTGACAAAGCTGCAAAAGCAACTGGGTATAGGATAATTTTTCCAACAAATAGAGTTGGAAAGATAGATAAAAATATGAAAAAAAAAAAAAACAGAAAATCTTGCAAGTTTATATCACACCAGACATCTAGAAGAAAACTGTGGTGTTGCAACTTAAATGTGGTGGATGCAAAGATTTCTTAAACACAAAAAAAAACAAATTGTAAAAATGATAGTCAACAAATTGAACTGCTCCATCAATTTTTGCTAAAGAGATGTAAAAAATGGAAAAGAAAGTCACAAAATAGCAGAAAATATTGCAACATTCATATCTGACAGTAGACCTTAACCATTCAGTTCAGTTCAGTTCAGTTACTCAGTCATGTCTGACTCTTTGGGAACCCATGAATCACAGCACGCCAGGCCTCCCTGTCCATCACCAACTCCCAGAGTTCACCCGAACTCATGTGCATTGAGTCGGTGATGCCGTCCAGTCATCTCATCCTCTGTCGTCCCCTTCTCCTCCTGCCTCCAATCCCTCCCAGCATCAGGGTCTTTTCCAATGAGTCAACTCTTTGCATGAGGTGGCCAAAGTGTTGGAGTTTCAGTCTCAGCATCAGTCCTTCCAATGAACACCCAGGACTGGTCTCGTTTTGGTGGACTGGTTGGACCTCCTTGCAGTCTAAGGGACTTGCAAGAGTCTTCTCCAACACCACAGTTCAAAAGCATCAATTCTTCAGTGCTCAGCTTTCTTCACCATCCAACTCTCACGTTCATACATGACCACTGGAAAAACCATAGCCTTGACTAGACGGACCTTTGTTGGCAAAGTAATGTCTCTGCTTTTGAATATGCTATCTAGGTTGGTCATAACTTCCCTTGCAAGGAATAAGTGTCTTTTAATTTCATGGCTACAATCACCATCTGCAGTGGTTTTGTAACCCCAAAAAATAAAGTCTGACACTGTTTCCACTGTTTCCCCATCTATTTCCCATGAAGTGATGGGACCAGATGCCATGATCTTTGTTTTCTGAATGTTTAGCTTTAAGCCAACTTTTTCACTCTCCTCTTTCACTTTCATCAAGAGGTTCTCTAGTTTTTCTTCACTTTCTGCCATAAGAGTGGTGTCATCTGCATATCTGAGGTTATTGATATTTCTTCCGGCAATCTTGATTCCAGCTTGTGCTTCTTCCAGCCCAGTGTTTCTCATGATGTACTCTGCATAGAAGTTAAATAAGCAGGGTGATAATATACAGCCTTGACGTACTCCTTTCCTATTTGGAATCAGTCTGTTGTTCAATGTCCAGTTCTAACTGTTGCTTCCTGACCTGATATAGGTTTCTCAAGAGGCAGGTCAAGTGGTCTGGTAGTCCCATCTCTTTCAGAATTTTCCACAGTTTATTGTGATCCACACAGTCAACAGCTTTGGCATAGTCAATAAAGCAGAAGTAGATTTATTTTTGGAACTCTCTTGCTTTTTCCATGATTCAGCAGATGTTGGCAACCGTGGTTCCTCTGCCTTTTCTAAAACCAGCTTGAACATCAGGGAGTTCACAGTTCACGTATTGCTGAAGCCTGGCTTGAAGAGTTTTGAGCATTACTTTACTAGCACGTGAGATGAGTGCAATTGTGCGGTAGTTTGAGCATTCTTTGGCATTGCTTTTCTTTGGGATTGGAATGAAAACTGACCTTTTCCAATCCCATGGCCACTGCTGAATTTTCCAAATTTGTTGGCATATTGAGTGTAGCACTTTCATAGCATCATCTTTCAGGATTTGAAATAGCTCAACTGGAATGCCATCACTTCCACTAGCTTTGTTTGTAGTGATGCTTTCTAAGGTCCACTTGATTTCACATTACAGGATGTCTGGCTCTAGGTGAGTGATCACACTATTATGATTATCTTGGTCGTGAAGATCTTTTTTATACAGTTCTTCTGTGTATTCTTTCTACCTCTTCTTAATATCTTCTGCTTCTGTTAGGTCCATACCATTTCTGTCCTTTATCGAGCCCATCTTTGCATGAAATCTTCCCTTGATATCTCTAATTTTCTTGAAGAGATGTCTAGTCTTTCCCATTCTGGTCTTTTCCTCTCTTTCTTTGAATTGATCACTGAGAAAGGCTTTCTTATCTCTCCTTGCTATTCTTTGGAACTCTGTATTCAGATGCTTATATCTTTCCTTTTCTCCTTTGATTTTCACTTCTCTTCTTTTCACAGCTATTTGTAAGGCCTCCCCAGACAGCCATTTTGCTTTTTTGCATTTCTTTTCCATGGGGATGGTCTTGATCCCTGTCTCTTGTACAATGTCACGAACCTCATTCCATAGTTCATCAAGCACTCTAGCTATCAGATCTAGGCCTTTAAATCTATTTCTCACTTCCACTGTATAATCATAAGAGATTTGATTTAGGTCACACTTGAATGGTCTAGTGGTTTTCCCTACTTTCTTCAATTTAAGTCTGAATTTGGCAATAAGGAATTCATGATCTGAGCCACAGTGTAATCACAGAGGATGAAATAATCCAGAACTTATCTCATTAATACACAGATATATTTCATCAATATTAAAACAATTATAATTAAAGTAGAATTGTTAAATATTTTTAAAGAAGATATAAGGACAGAAAATAAAGGAAGATGTTTGTGTCAGAAACCTTAACTATGGATAGTTACTGCAAGTTAATACCAACTTAACTTTCTAGAAACCAAGCCAAGAAGAGAAACATATTGAGTCTCATTCTTCTCTGTATCTACTAAGTGAAAAAGTCTCAGTTAATCAAGACAAAGCAGTTTTTGGTGGCAAAATGTGTGTGTTTCATTTTTAATAATAAACTCTTGAGAGGCATTCATCCTATGTATTTGCATAAAGTACAGTTGGTATCATAAACGCTGTAGAAAAAATTTTCAGTCAAGAGAACCAGCTAAACTCCCATGAGGTCTAGGTTTTGTGAGGTGTTTGATTGGATTATGGAGAAGTAGAGTCCAAACATGTGTGATATTTTGCTGATGTGATTTGGTAGTATGGTAGGACCTGGGAAAACAGAATAGAAGTGATGAACTCCATATAGTATTTTGTGTAGACAGGGCTTCAATCATTTTATGATTTGAAGTCAGTTATGAAATGGAATCATTCAATAGTCTTGTTCAAAGCAGGTAGTTCCATTCAAAGATGGATTGTTCCAGAAGGAATATTTTTGAGACTTTTTCCTGGAGCATGGGCCACTTCCTATCCACATGGAAGTAAAGAAAAGGGCACCTCCTGTGGCCCTTTTCAAAAAGCAGTACAGGATATTTCATCTGTAGAGTCTGAGAACTTTTTGGCCCCATCCCTGTGGAGTATTTGGATTTTTTGCAACCTAGTAATCTGGGCTCCAAAATCACTGCAGATGGTGACTGCAGCCATGAAATTAAAAGACGCTTACCCCTTGGAAGGAAAGTTATGACCAACCTAGATAGCATATTCAGAAGCAGAAACATTACTTTGCCAATAAAGGTCTGTCTAATCAAGGTTATGGTTTTTCCTGTGGTCATGTATGGATTTATTTATTTATTTATTTATTTTTAAATTTTTACTTGATTCATGTCAATGTATGGCAAAACCAATACGGTACTGTGGTCATGTATGGATGTGAGAGTTGGACTATGAAGAAAGCTGAGTGCCGAAGAATTGATGTTTTTGAACTCTGGTGTTGGAGAAGACTCTTGAGAGTCCCTTGGACTCCAAGGAGATCCAACAAGTCCATTCTGAAGGAGATCAGCCCTGGGATTTCTTTGGAAGGAATGATGCTAAAGCTGAAACTCCAGTACTTTGGCCACCCCATGTGAAGAGTTGACTCATTGGAAAAGACTCTGATGCTGGGAGGGATTGGGTGCAGAAGGAGAAGGGGACGACCGAGGATGAGATGGCTGGATGGCATCACTGACTCGATGGACGTGAGTCTGGGTGAACTCCGGGAGTTGATGATGGATAGGGAGGCCTGGCGTGCTGTGATTTATGGGGTCGCAAAGAGTCGGACATGACTGAGTGGCTGAACCAAAGCGAACCGAGGCTGCAACAATATTAGACAGTAAATTCAATGCAGATACTCCTCTTCCACACCCCAGGTAACCAAGTGAGATGGCCTGTTGATTAGAACTGTTTATGTTCTCTCTCCAGGTTGTGGGTCTGGGCCATAAATAATGCTACCACATTTTTCTCTATGCAGTAACTAATAGTATATCTTAAGGCCACTGCTGGAGCCACCAGCAAAAAGACATCTGATCACTATAACCAGAAGGCATAAACCTACTTCATTCCTGTGCTCTGATAAACTGCCAAAATCATGAGGTTTATTTTCAGATCCAGCTGCCTACCTTTCTGGAGCAGTATGTTGACTTTTGTCCTCTTAGTGACAAATGTGCAGTTGATCATAATAGTTTTTCATTTTTATAGAACTGAGCATAACCAAAATGAAAAACCAGGATGGCATTTGGTTGCATTTATCTAGCCAAACCTATTCATTTGGCAGTGCCTAAATTATGAATCTGTATTAAATCTGGTCTGTAAGGATTTTGTGATCAACTAGCAATGTCTGCAAGGGACATTGCTGAGGGAGGTTTAGCACATGTGCCACATTTATTCAGATCATGGATCCTCAAGTCTGTTGTTTTAAGGCATTCTCATGCTGGATTCCCTGCGACTTTATTCAATCTAAGGTGTTTAGTATGATATATGGTAATGGCTAAGGCTGTTGGATGTTAGCTAAGTAAGATTTGAGGGTATTTCCTGAAGGTAAACAAAGTATGGAGAAAAGTGCGTTTAGTCACACATACACATCCTTAAACCTGATTATTCTTCCTCTGAGGCACTGCTGTTATAATTAAAAGCACAGCCTTGGAAATAAGACAGAACTGGGTCTGACACTCAGCTCTACCACTTAGGTATGTTAATTTACTTAATCTTGGGCAGGAAGTCCTCTTAATTCCTGTCTGGTTTTCCCTCTGTCACAGGTATACTAATACCTGCCTTCTGGGGCTCTCAGGGTTTCTTGAATTGATGCTTGTAAAATATTTGCTGTGCTGTGCTTAGTTGCTCAGTCATATTGACTTTGTGAACCCAGGGACTGTAGCCACCAGGCTCCTCTGTCCATGGGGATTCCAGTCAAGAATGCTGGAGTGGGTTGGGATCCCCCTCCTCCAGGGGATCATTCCAACCCAGGGACTGAACCAAGGTTTCCTGCCTTGCAGGTGGATTCTTTACCATCTGAGCCACCAGAGAAGCCCATGAATACTTGCATGGGTAGCCTATCCCTTATCCAGGGGATCTTCACAACCCAAGAATTAAACCATGGCCTCTTGCATTGCAGGCAGATTCCTTATCAGCTAAGCTACTAGGGAAGCCCCAAAGTACTTGCTAGTGACTACCAAAGGTACCAGAACTTTGAACATGAGGGTACTGAAAAAAAATTTTTATTTGTTTTTGGCTGTGCTAAGTCTTCGTTGGTATGTGGGCTTTTCTCTAGTTGTGGTATGTGGGCTTCTCACTGTGGTGGCTTCTTTTGTTGAGGGGACACAGGTTCTACGGGGCTTGGGCTTCCAGCTTGTGAGCTCAGTACTTGTGGCTCTCAGGCTCTAGAGCACAGTCTCAATAATAATTGTGCACAGGTTTAGTTGCTTTTTGGCATGTGGGATCTTCCCACATCAGGGATTGAGCCCTTGTCTCCTGCACTGGCAGCCAGATTCTCATCCACAGAGCCACCAGGGAAGTCCAAATGTGAAGTAATTAAGAACATAGTAACAACTGGCAGTTCTCGCATAGGTGAATGATAACCTGCAGCGAGGCTGTCACCCTGGGGTCTTTTCATGTGCTTCTCTCCCCCCTCCCCCCCGCC
>SJYH01009637.1:7184-43052 GCA_006408735.1 Sylvicapra grimmia | reverse complement strand
AGTTGACCCAGGGATCTCTGTCTTTTACTCGAGATGCTACAGGGCTGTGTCACCAGCCACAGTGGTGTGAGGTGATACAAGGGTGACACTCGAGGTAGTGCATGGAAATCAGCTACATCTGGAGTTGACTGAGTCATCTGGGGAACTTTTAGAATGTTGGCACGACCCCTGGAGATCTTGGCTTTCCTGTTGAGAGTGCAACCTCTTGAGATGTGACGAGAATGGCGGGAATCCATTCCCGAGGAAGCAGGGAAAGGAACCCTCATCTCGAGCTCACGAGGGGGCAACTGGGCTCCTCTTGAGTTGTGCCAGGACCTTCGGTGTTCCTCCCACGTGGGGATGGGTATGTCGGGGAACTTCTTGAGTTGCAGCAAGGGTGGGAAAGAACCATGCGAGGTTCAAGAGGGAACCATGATTTCCCTTGAGACGCCGCAACAGAAAAGGTCCTCATGTCGCCTGCAGGGGAGAACTTCCTGGTTTCTCTCGAGTTGTGTCAAGTCCCTCTGGAGTTATGTCGGGGACCTCAGGGACCCGTTGGCTTGGTGTCAGGAAAGACCAGTCTCCATGTGAGTTGCAAGTGGCCCCTCGGGATTTCTCTCCAGTCAGTGTCGGGTCTGAGGCTCTCTTCTGGAACTGCAGACAGAACCTGAGGTTTCCTCTCCAGTGCTTGCATGGATTTTGGGGTTCCTCTGGAGTCTCCTCAGGGGAGGCAGGCCTCGACTCCTGTGGTTACATGAACGTTCACTTTCTTCCCGAACTGTAGCAGCAGTGTCAGGCTTCCCGTCGAGATGACCCAGGGATGTCTGTCTTTCCCTTGAGGTGCCACAGGGCTGTGGCACAAGTCACTGTGGTGTGAGACGATACGCGCGTGACACTTGAGGTAGTGCAGGGAAATCAGGTTCATCTGGAGTGGACTGAGACATCTCTGGGACTTTTAGTATATTGGCATGACCCCTGGAGATCTCGGCTTTCCTGTTGAGAGCACAACCTCTTGAGATGCGACGGGAATGGCAGGAAACCTTTCCCAACGAAGCAGGAAAAGGGACCTTCATATCGAGCTCACGAGGGGAAAACTGGGCTCCTCTTGAGTTGTGCCAGGACCCTCGGTGTTCCTCCTGTGTGGGGACGGGTATGTCAGGGAACTTCTTGAGTTGCAGCAAGAGTGGGAAGGACCCTTGCGAGGTTCACGAGGGAAGGCATGATTTTCCTCGAGATGCTGCAGCAGAAAAGGGCCTCATCTCACCTGCAGGGGAGAACCTCCTGGTTTTTCTCGAGATGAGGCAGGTCACTCTGGAGTTACGACGAGGACCTCAGGCACCCGCTGGCGTGGCTTCAGGAAAGACCAGTCTCCATACGAGTTGTGAAGGGCCCCTCGGGATTCCTCTCCAGTCAGTGTCGGGTCCTAGGTCCTCGTCTGGAACTGCATCCAGAACCTGAGGTTTCCTCTCCAGTGCTGTCATGGATCTTGGGGTTCCTCTGGAGTCTCCACAGGAGATTCAGGACTCTTCTCGAGTGGAGACATACACGTCCATTTTCCTCCCGAGCTGTAGCAGCAGTGTCAGGCTTCCCGACGTGTTGACACAGGGATCTGTGGCTTTCCCTCGAGGGAAAAGGAAAGCCTCGACAGCCCCAGGGCTGTCTCACGTGCCACCATGGTGTGATTCGATGCTCGGGGTGACCTTTGAGGCAGGGCAGGGAAATCAGGTTCATCTGGAGTGGACTGAGACATCTCTGGGACTTTTAGTATATTGGCATGACCCCTGGAGATCTCGGCTTTCCTGTTGAGAGCACAACCTCTTGAGATGCGACGGGAATGGCAGGAAACCTTTCCCAACGAAGCAGGAAAAGGGACCTTCATATCGAGCTCACGAGGGGAAAACTGGGCTCCTCTTGAGTTGTGCCAGGACCCTCGGTGTTCCTCCTGTGTGGGGACGGGTATGTCAGGGAACTTCTTGAGTTGCAGCAAGAGTGGGAAGGACCCTTGCGAGGTTCACGAGGGAAGGCATGATTTTCCTCGAGATGCTGCAGCAGAAAAGGGCCTCATCTCACCTGCAGGGGAGAACCTCCTGGTTTTTCTCGAGATGAGGCAGGTCACTCTGGAGTTACGACGAGGACCTCAGGCACCCGCTGGCGTGGCTTCAGGAAAGACCAGTCTCCATACGAGTTGTGAAGGGCCCCTCGGGATTCCTCTCCAGTCAGTGTCGGGTCCTAGGTCCTCGTCTGGAACTGCATCCAGAACCTGAGGTTTCCTCTCCAGTGCTGTCATGGATCTTGGGGTTCCTCTGGAGTCTCCACAGGAGATTCAGGACTCTTCTCGAGTGGAGACATACACGTCCATTTTCCTCCCGAGCTGTAGCAGCAGTGTCAGGCTTCCCGACGTGTTGACACAGGGATCTGTGGCTTTCCCTCGAGGGAAAAGGAAAGCCTCGACAGCCCCAGGGCTGTCTCACGTGCCACCATGGTGTGATTCGATGCTCGGGGTGACCTTTGAGGCAGGGCAGGGAAATCAGGTTCATCTGGAGTGGACTGAGACATTTTGGGGTCTTTTGGAAAGGTGGCACGACCGATGGAATTCCTTTCGACTTTCCGTTTGAGAGCACGTCCTCTTGCTGTGCAACGGGAACTCCAGAATCCTTTCCCAAGGAAGCAAGGAAAGGAACCCTCATCTGTAGTGCAGGAGGGGGAAAGGGGGCCCCTCTTGAGTTGTGGTGGGACCCTCCATGTTACTCTCGAGTGGAGATGGGTATGTCGGGCAATTTCTCGAGTTACAGCAAGGGTGTGAAGGACCTTTTGAGGTTCAGGAGGGACGGCGTGATTTCTCTCGGGATAGCGCAGCAGAACACAGCCTCATCTGGCCTGGAGGGGAGAACCTCCTGATTTTTCTCGAGTTGTGGCAGGTCCCTATCGAGTTACGATGGGGACCTCAGGGAACCGCTTGTGTGGCCTCAGAAAAGGCCAGTCTCCATGCGAGTTGAGAGGGGCCCCTCGGGATTCCTCTCCAGTCAATGCCGGGTCCTAAGTCCCCGTCTGGAGCTGAAGCTGAAACCTGAGGTTTCCTCTCCAGTGCTGACATGGATCTTGGGGTTCCTCTGGAGACTTCACATGAGAGTCAGGACTCTTCTCGTGTGGAGACATGAATGCCCGTTTTCCTCCCAAGCTGTAGCAGCAGTGTCAGGCTTCCCAACGAGTTGACACAGGAATCTGTGGCTTTCACTCGAGGTGACACAGGGCTGTCGCATGTGCCTCCATGCTGTGATACGATGCTCGGGGTAACCTTCAAGGTAGTGCAGCGAAATCAGGTTCATCTGGATTGGACTGAGAGATCGGGTCTTTTAGTATGTGGGCAAACCCCTGGAGATCTCAGCTTTAATGTTGAGAGCGCCACCTCTTGAGATGTGACAGGAACAGCGGGATATTTCCCAATGAAGCAGGGCAATCGACCCTCATCTCCAGCTCACGTGGGGGAAACGGGGCTCCTCCTGAGTTGTGCCGGGACCCTCGGTGTTCCTCCCGCATGAGGACAGGTATGTCGGGGAACTTCTTGAGTTGCAGCAAGGGTGTGAAGGACCCTTTGAGCTTCAGGAGGGAAGATGTGATTTCTCTCCCAATGCCNTCCTCCCGCATGAGGACAGGTATGTCGGGGAACTTCTTGAGTTGCAGCAAGGGTGTGAAGGACCCTTTGAGCTTCAGGAGGGAAGATGTGATTTCTCTCCCAATGCCGCTGCAGAAAACGGCCTCATCTCTCCTGAAGGGGAGAACCTCCTGGTTTTTCTCGAGTTGCGACAGGTCCCTCTTGAATTACAATGGGGACCTCAGGGAACTGTTCGCATGGCCTCAGGAAAGGCCAGTCTCTGTGCGAGTTGAGAGGGGCCCCTCAGGATTCCTCTCCAGTCAGTGCCGGGTTTTAAGTCCCCATCTGGAGCCAAAGCTGGAACCTGAGGTTTCCACTCCAGTGCTGGCATGGATCTTGGGTTTGCTCTGGAGTCTCCCCAGGGGAGTCAGGCCTCATCTCCTGTGGTTACATGTACGTCCTCTTTCCTCCCGAGCCGTAGCAGCAATGTCAGGCTTCTGGGCAAGTTGAATCAGGGGTATCTGTCTTTCCCTTGAGATGACACAGGGCTGTGGCACGAGCCACCGTGGTGTGAGGCAATACACGGGTGACACTCGAGGTAGTGTAGGGAAATCAGGTTCATCTGGAGTGGACTGAGACATCTGGGGGACTTTTAGTATGTTGGCACGACCCCTGGAGATCTCGGCTTTCCTGTTGTGAGTGCCACCTCTTGAGATGCGACGGTAATGGCGGGAGACCTTTCCCGACGAAGCAGGGAACGGCACCCTCATCTCGAGCTCACGGTGGGGAAACAGGGCTCCTCCAGAGTTTTGCCGGACCCTTGGGTTTCCTCCCACGTGTCAAAGCGTATGTCGGGGAACTTCTTGAGTTGCAGCAAGGGTGGGAAAGACCCTTGTGAGGATCAAGAGGGAAGGCGTGATTTCCCTCGAGACACCGCAGCAGAAAAGGGCCTCATCTCGCCTGCAGGGGAGAACCTCCTGTCTTTTCTCTAGTTGCGGCAGGTCCCTCTCAATTTACGACGGGGAACTCATGGACCCATTCGTGTGGCCTCAGGAAAGACTAGTCTCCATGTGATTTGTGAAGGGCCCCTCGGGATTCATCTCCAGTCAGTATTGGGTCCTAGGTCCTCATCTGGAACTGTGACCAGAAACTCAGGTTTCCTCTTCAGTACTGACATGGATCTTGGGGTTCCTCTGGAGTCTCCACAGAAGAGTCAGGACTCTTCTCGAGTGGAGACATACATGACCGTTTTCCTCATGATCTGTAGCAGTAGTGTCAGACTTCCCAATGAGTTGACACAGGGATCTGTGGCTTTCCCTCCAGGTGCCACAGGGCTGTCGCACGTGCCACCATGGTATGATTCAATGCTTGGGGTGACCTTTGAGGCAGGGCAGGGAAATCAGGTTCATCTGGAGTGGACTGAGACATTTGGGGGTCTTTTGGAATGGTGGCATGACCCCTTGAGTTCCTGTCATCTTTTCTGTTGAAAGCACGCCATCTTGCTGTGCGACGGGAAAGTCAGAATCCTTTCCCGACGAAGTAGGGAAAGGAATGCTCATCTGGAACAGAGGAGGGGGAAAGCGGGCCCTTCTTGAATTGTGATGGGCCCCTCAGAATTCCTGTCGAGTGGAGACGGGTATGTCGGGGAACTTCTTGAGTTGCAGCAAGGATGGGAAGGACCCTTGTGAGTTTCAAGAGGGAAGGCGTGGTTTCCCTCGAGACGCTGCAGCAGAAAAGGGCCTCATCTCGCCTGCAGGGGAGAAACTCCTGGTTTTTTTTGAGTTACGGCAGGTCCCTCTCGAGTTATGATGGGGACCTCAGGGACCTGCTCGCGAGGCCTCTGGAAAGGCCAGTCTCCTTGCGAGTTGAGAGGGGCCCGTCGGGATTCCTCTGCAGTCGGTACCGGGTACTAAGTCCCCATCTGGAGCCAAAGCTGGAACCTGAGGTCTCCTCTCCAGTGTTGGCATGCATCTTGGGGTTCCTCTGGAGTCTCTCCAGGAAGGTCAGGCCTCGTCTCCTGTGCTTACATGCACATATGCTTTCCGCCCGAGCTGTAGCTGCAGTGTCAAGCTTCCTGTCGAGTTGACCCAGGGATCTCTGTCTTTCCCTCAAGATGCCACAGGGCTGTGGCATGAGCCACTGTGGTATGAGGCGATACACGGGTGACACTTGAGACAGGCCAGGGAAATCAGGTTCATCTGGAGTGGACTGAGACATCTCGGGGACTTTTAGTATGTTGGCAGGAACCCTGGAGATCTCGGCTTTCCTGTTGAAAACGCCACATCATGAGATGCGATCAGATCAGCGGCAATCCTTTCCCGACGAAGCAGGGAAAAAGACCCTCATCTTGAGCTCACGAGAGGGAATCGGGGCTCCTCCTGGTTTGTGCCAGGACACTCGGTGTTCCTCCCGCGTGGGGAGGGTTATGTGGGGGAACTTCTTGAGTTGCAGCAAGGGTGGGAAGGACGCTTGCGAGGTTCAAGTGGGAAGTCGTGATTGCCCTCGTAATGCCACAGCAGAAAAGGGCCTCAACTCGCCTGCAGGGGAGAATCTTCTGTTTTTTTTTCGAGTTGCGGCAGGTTCCTCTCGAGTTACGACGGGGACCTCAGGGACCCGCTGGCGTGGCCTCAAGAAAGACCAGTCTCCATACGAGTTGCGAGGGGCCCCTCGGGATTCCTGTCCAGTCAGTGTCGGTTCCTAGGTACTTGTCTGGAACTGCAGCCAGAACCTGAGTTTTCTTCTCCCGTGCAACATGAATCTTGGGGTTCCTCTGGAGTCTCCACAGGAGAGTCAGGACTCTTCTCAAGTGGAGACATACACATCTGTTTTCTTCCCAAGCTGTAGCAGCAGTGTCAGGTTTCCCGACGAGTTGACACAGGGATCTGTGGCTTTCCATCGAGGTGCCACAGGGCTGTCGCAGATGCCACCGTGATGTGATTCGATGCTCAGGGTTACCTTCGAGGCAGTGCAGGTAAATCAGGTTCATCTGGAGTGGACTGAGACACTTGGGATCTTTTGGAATGGTTTCATGACCCCTGGAGTTTCTCGCGACTTTCGTATTGAGAGCACGCCCTCTTGCTGTGCAACGGGAACGCCAGAATCCTTTCCTGTCGAATCAGGGAAACGATCCCTCATCGGGAGTGGAGGAGGGGGAAAGGGGGCTCCTATTGAGTTGTGGTGGGAAACTCAGTGATCCTCCCGAGTAGAGATGGTTATGTCAGGGAACTTCTTGAGTTGTAGCAAGGCTGTGAAGGACCCTTTGAGGTTCAGGAGGGAAGGCCGGTTTTCTCTTGGGATGCTGCAGCAGAAAACGGCCTCATCTAGCCTGGAGGGGAGAACTTCCTGGTTTTTCTAGAGTTGAGGCAAGTCCCTCTTGAGTTACGACGGGGGCCTCAGGGACCCTCTCGTGTGGCCTCAGGAAAGGCCAGTCTCTGTGCGAGTTGAGAGGGGATCCTCGGGATTCCTCTCCAGTCGCTGCTGGGTCATAAGTCCCCATCTGGAGCTGAAGGTGGAACCTGAGATTTCCTGTCCAGTGCTGGCATGGAACTTGGGGTTTCTCTGGAGTCTCTAAAGGGGAGTCAGGCCTCGTCTCCTGTGGTTACATGCACGTCCGCTTTCCTCCCGAGCTGTAGCTGCAGTGTCAGGCTTCCTCTCGACTTGACCCCGGGATCTCTGTCTTTCCCTCGAGATGCCACAGGCCTGTGGCACGAGCCACCGAGGTGTGAGGCGATATGCAGGTGACACTCGAGGTAGTGCATGGAATTCAGGTTCATCTGGAGTGGACTGAGACATCTGGGTGACTTTTAGTTTGTTGGCACGTCCCCTGGAGATCTCGGCTTTCCTATTGAGAGCGCCACCTCTTGAGATGTGTCGGGAACGGCCGGAATCCCTTCCCAACGAAGCAGGGAAAAAGACCCTCATCTCGAGCTCGCGATGGGGAAACGAAGCACCTCCTGAGGTGTGCAGGGGCTTTCATGTTCCTCCCGTGTAGGGACTGGTATTTTGGAGAACTTCTTGAGTTGCAGCAAGTGTGGGAAGGACGTTTTTGAGGTTCAAGTGGGAAGGCGTGATTTCCCTCGTGATGCCACAGCAGAAAAGGGCCTCATCTAGCCTGCAGGGGAGAACCTCCTGGCTTTTCTCGAGTTGCAGCAGGTCCCTCTCGAGTTACAACGGGGACCTCAGGGACCCGCTGGCGTGGCCCCAGGAAAGACCAGTCTCCATAGGAGCTGCGAGGGGCCCCTCGAGAATCCTGTCCAGTCAGTGTCGGGTCCTAGGTACTCCTCTAGAACTTCAGCTAGAACCTGAGTTTTCCTCCCCAGTGCTGGCAAGGAACTTGGGGTTTCTCTGGAGTCTCTCAAGGGGAGTCAGGCCTCGTCTCCTGTGGTTGCATGCAAGTCTGCTTTCCTCCAAAGCTGTAGCTGCAGTGTCAGGCTTCCCCACGCCTTGAGCCCGGGATCTCTGTCTTTCCCTCAAGATGCCACAGGCTTGTGGCACGAGACACCGTGTTGCTAGGCGATACACAGGTGACACTCGAGGTAGTGCAGGGAAATCAGGCTCATCTGGAGTGGACTGAGACATCTGGGGGACTTTTAGTTTTTGGCACGACCCCTGGAGATCTCGGCTTTCCTATTGAGAGTGCCACCTCTTGAGATGTGATGGGAACGGCGGGAATCCTTTCCCGACGAAGCAGGGAAAAGACCCTCATCTCGAGCTCACGATGGGGAAACGAGGCTCCTCCTGCAGTGTGCCGGGACCTTCTTGTTCCTCCTGCGTGGGGACTGGTATGTCGGGGAACTTCTTGAGTTGCAGCAAGTGTGGGAAGGACACTTTCGAGGTTCAAGTGGGAATGCGTGATTTCCCTCATGATGCCAAAGCAGAAAAGGGACTCATCTCGCCTGCAGGGGAGAACCTCCTGGTTTTTCTTGAAGTGCGGCAAGTCCCTCTCCAGTTACAATGGGGATCTCAGGGACACGCTGGCATGGCCCCAGAAAAGACCAGTCTCCATATGAGTTGCGAGGGGCCCCTCGGGAATCCTGTCCAGTCAGTGTCGGGTCCTAGGTAGTCGTCTGGAACCGCAGCCAGAACCTGAGGTTTCTTCTCCAGTGCTGACATGGATCTTGGGGTTCCTCTGAAGTCTCCACAGGAGAGTCAGAACTCTTCTCAAGTGGAGACGTGCACGTCCGTTTACCTCCCAAGCTATAGCAGCAGTGTCAGGCTTCACGACCAGTTGACACAGGGATCTGTGGCTTTCCCTCAAGGTGCCACATGGTTGTCACAGATGACACCGTTGTGTGATTCAGGGTGACCTTCAAGGCAGTGCAGGGAAATCAGGTTCATCTGGAGTCGACTGAGACATGTGGGGGTCTTTTGGAATGGTGGCATGACCCCTGGAGTTTCTCTCGACTTTCCTGTTGAGAGAACGCCCTCTTGCTATGTGACGGGAATGTCAGAATCCTTTCCTGTCGAATCAGGGAAAGGATCCCTCATCGGGAGCAGAGGAGGGGGAAAGGGGGCTCCTCTTGAGTTGTGGTGGGACCCTCAGTGTTCCTCTAGAGTGGAGATGGGTTATGTCGGGAAACTTCTTGAGTTGTAGCAAGGCTGTGAAGGACCCTTTGAGGTTCAGGAGGGAAGGCCGGTTTTCTCTTGAGATGCCGCAGCAGAAATCGGCCTCATCTCGCCTGGAGAGGAAATCCTCCTGGGTTTTCTCGAGTTGAGGCAGGTCCCTCTCGAGATACGATGGGGATCTCAGGGTCCCTCTCATGTGGCCTCAGGAAAGGCCAACTCCATGCGAGTTGAGAGGGTCTACTCGAGATTCCTCTCCAGTCGGTGCCGGGTCCTAAGACCCCGTCTGGAGCCGAAGCTGGAACCTGAGGTTTGCTCTCCAGTGCTGACATGGATCTTGGGGTTCCTCTGGAGTCTCCACAGGAGAGTCAGGACTCTTCTCAAGTGGAGACATACACGTCCGTTTTCCTCCCAAGCTGTAGCAGCAGTGTCAGTCTTCACGACGATTTGACACAGGGATCTGTGTCTTTCACTCGAGGGGCCATAGGGCTGTCACAGATGCCACCGTGGTGTGATTCGATGCTCAGGGTGACCTTCGAGGCAGTGCAGGGAAATCAGGTTCATCTGGAGTGGACTGAGACATGTGGGGGTCTTTTGGAATGGTGGCATGACCCCTGGAGTTCCTGTCGACTTCCCTGTTGAGAGCACGCCCTTTTGCTGTGCGACAGGAATGCCAGAATCCTTTACTGTTAAAGCAGGGAAAGGATCCCTCAAGGGAGGGGAGGAGGGGGAAAGTGGGATCCTCTTGACTTGTTGTGGGACCCTCAGTGTTCCTCTCGAGTGGAGATGGTTATGTCGGGGAACTTCTTGAGTTTTAGCAAGGCTGTGAAAGACCCTTTGAGGTGAAGGAGGGAAGGCCGGTTTTCTTTTGGGATTTCACAGCAGAAAGCAGCCTCATCTCGCCTGGAGGGGAGAACCTGCTAGTTTTTCTCGAGTTGCAGCAGGTCCCTCTCTAGTTATGATGGGGACCTCAGGGAACCTCTCGCGTGGCCTCAGGAAAGGCCAGTCTCTGTGCAAGCTGTGAGGGGCTCCTCGGGATTCCTATCAAATCGGTGCCGGGTCCTAAGTCCCCATCTCAAGCCAAAGCTGGAACCTGAGGTTTCCTCTCCAGTGCTGGCATGGAACTTGGGGTTTCTCTGGAGTCTCTCAACGGGAGTCAGGCCTCGTCTCCTGTGGTTGCATGCACGTCCGCTTTCCTCCCGAGCTGTAGCTGCAGTGTCAGGCTTCCCCTCGACTTGACCCCGGGATCTCTGTCTTTCCCTCGAGATGCCACAATGCTTTGGCACGAGGCACCGTGGTGTGAGGCGATACGCAGGTAACACTCGAGGTAGTGCAGGGAAATCAGGTTCATCTGGAGTGGACTGAGACATCTGGGGGACTTTTAGTATGTTGGCACGACCCCTGGAGATCTCGGCTTTCCTGTTGTGAGTGCCACCTCTTGAGATGCGACGGTAATGGCGGGAGACCTTTCCCGACGAAGCAGGGAACGGCACCCTCATCTCGAGCTCACGGTGGGGAAACAGGGCTCCTCCAGAGTTTTGCCGGACCCTTGGGTTTCCTCCCACGTGTCAAAGCGTATGTCGGGGAACTTCTTGAGTTGCAGCAAGGGTGGGAAAGACCCTTGTGAGGATCAAGAGGGAAGGCGTGATTTCCCTCGAGACACCGCAGCAGAAAAGGGCCTCATCTCGCCTGCAGGGGAGAACCTCCTGTCTTTTCTCTAGTTGCGGCAGGTCCCTCTCAATTTACGACGGGGAACTCATGGACCCATTCGTGTGGCCTCAGGAAAGACTAGTCTCCATGTGATTTGTGAAGGGCCCCTCGGGATTCATCTCCAGTCAGTATTGGGTCCTAGGTCCTCATCTGGAACTGTGACCAGAAACTCAGGTTTCCTCTTCAGTACTGACATGGATCTTGGGGTTCCTCTGGAGTCTCCACAGAAGAGTCAGGACTCTTCTCGAGTGGAGACATACATGACCGTTTTCCTCATGATCTGTAGCAGTAGTGTCAGACTTCCCAATGAGTTGACACAGGGATCTGTGGCTTTCCCTCCAGGTGCCACAGGGCTGTCGCACGTGCCACCATGGTATGATTCAATGCTTGGGGTGACCTTTGAGGCAGGGCAGGGAAATCAGGTTCATCTGGAGTGGACTGAGACATTTGGGGGTCTTTTGGAATGGTGGCATGACCCCTTGAGTTCCTGTCATCTTTTCTGTTGAAAGCACGCCATCTTGCTGTGCGACGGGAAAGTCAGAATCCTTTCCCGACGAAGTAGGGAAAGGAATGCTCATCTGGAACAGAGGAGGGGGAAAGCGGGCCCTTCTTGAATTGTGATGGGCCCCTCAGAATTCCTGTCGAGTGGAGACGGGTATGTCGGGGAACTTCTTGAGTTGCAGCAAGGATGGGAAGGACCCTTGTGAGTTTCAAGAGGGAAGGCGTGGTTTCCCTCGAGACGCTGCAGCAGAAAAGGGCCTCATCTCGCCTGCAGGGGAGAAACTCCTGGTTTTTTTTGAGTTACGGCAGGTCCCTCTCGAGTTATGATGGGGACCTCAGGGACCTGCTCGCGAGGCCTCTGGAAAGGCCAGTCTCCTTGCGAGTTGAGAGGGGCCCGTCGGGATTCCTCTGCAGTCGGTACCGGGTACTAAGTCCCCATCTGGAGCCAAAGCTGGAACCTGAGGTCTCCTCTCCAGTGTTGGCATGCATCTTGGGGTTCCTCTGGAGTCTCTCCAGGAAGGTCAGGCCTCGTCTCCTGTGCTTACATGCACATATGCTTTCCGCCCGAGCTGTAGCTGCAGTGTCAAGCTTCCTGTCGAGTTGACCCAGGGATCTCTGTCTTTCCCTCAAGATGCCACAGGGCTGTGGCATGAGCCACTGTGGTATGAGGCGATACACGGGTGACACTTGAGACAGGCCAGGGAAATCAGGTTCATCTGGAGTGGACTGAGACATCTCGGGGACTTTTAGTATGTTGGCAGGAACCCTGGAGATCTCGGCTTTCCTGTTGAAAACGCCACATCATGAGATGCGATCAGATCAGCGGCAATCCTTTCCCGACGAAGCAGGGAAAAAGACCCTCATCTTGAGCTCACGAGAGGGAATCGGGGCTCCTCCTGGTTTGTGCCAGGACACTCGGTGTTCCTCCCGCGTGGGGAGGGTTATGTGGGGGAACTTCTTGAGTTGCAGCAAGGGTGGGAAGGACGCTTGCGAGGTTCAAGTGGGAAGTCGTGATTGCCCTCGTAATGCCACAGCAGAAAAGGGCCTCAACTCGCCTGCAGGGGAGAATCTTCTGTTTTTTTTTCGAGTTGCGGCAGGTTCCTCTCGAGTTACGACGGGGACCTCAGGGACCCGCTGGCGTGGCCTCAAGAAAGACCAGTCTCCATACGAGTTGCGAGGGGCCCCTCGGGATTCCTGTCCAGTCAGTGTCGGTTCCTAGGTACTTGTCTGGAACTGCAGCCAGAACCTGAGTTTTCTTCTCCCGTGCAACATGAATCTTGGGGTTCCTCTGGAGTCTCCACAGGAGAGTCAGGACTCTTCTCAAGTGGAGACATACACATCTGTTTTCTTCCCAAGCTGTAGCAGCAGTGTCAGGTTTCCCGACGAGTTGACACAGGGATCTGTGGCTTTCCATCGAGGTGCCACAGGGCTGTCGCAGATGCCACCGTGATGTGATTCGATGCTCAGGGTTACCTTCGAGGCAGTGCAGGTAAATCAGGTTCATCTGGAGTGGACTGAGACACTTGGGATCTTTTGGAATGGTTTCATGACCCCTGGAGTTTCTCGCGACTTTCGTATTGAGAGCACGCCCTCTTGCTGTGCAACGGGAACGCCAGAATCCTTTCCTGTCGAATCAGGGAAACGATCCCTCATCGGGAGTGGAGGAGGGGGAAAGGGGGCTCCTATTGAGTTGTGGTGGGAAACTCAGTGATCCTCCCGAGTAGAGATGGTTATGTCAGGGAACTTCTTGAGTTGTAGCAAGGCTGTGAAGGACCCTTTGAGGTTCAGGAGGGAAGGCCGGTTTTCTCTTGGGATGCTGCAGCAGAAAACGGCCTCATCTAGCCTGGAGGGGAGAACTTCCTGGTTTTTCTAGAGTTGAGGCAAGTCCCTCTTGAGTTACGACGGGGGCCTCAGGGACCCTCTCGTGTGGCCTCAGGAAAGGCCAGTCTCTGTGCGAGTTGAGAGGGGATCCTCGGGATTCCTCTCCAGTCGCTGCTGGGTCATAAGTCCCCATCTGGAGCTGAAGGTGGAACCTGAGATTTCCTGTCCAGTGCTGGCATGGAACTTGGGGTTTCTCTGGAGTCTCTAAAGGGGAGTCAGGCCTCGTCTCCTGTGGTTACATGCACGTCCGCTTTCCTCCCGAGCTGTAGCTGCAGTGTCAGGCTTCCTCTCGACTTGACCCCGGGATCTCTGTCTTTCCCTCGAGATGCCACAGGCCTGTGGCACGAGCCACCGAGGTGTGAGGCGATATGCAGGTGACACTCGAGGTAGTGCATGGAATTCAGGTTCATCTGGAGTGGACTGAGACATCTGGGTGACTTTTAGTTTGTTGGCACGTCCCCTGGAGATCTCGGCTTTCCTATTGAGAGCGCCACCTCTTGAGATGTGTCGGGAACGGCCGGAATCCCTTCCCAACGAAGCAGGGAAAAAGACCCTCATCTCGAGCTCGCGATGGGGAAACGAAGCACCTCCTGAGGTGTGCAGGGGCTTTCATGTTCCTCCCGTGTAGGGACTGGTATTTTGGAGAACTTCTTGAGTTGCAGCAAGTGTGGGAAGGACGTTTTTGAGGTTCAAGTGGGAAGGCGTGATTTCCCTCGTGATGCCACAGCAGAAAAGGGCCTCATCTAGCCTGCAGGGGAGAACCTCCTGGCTTTTCTCGAGTTGCAGCAGGTCCCTCTCGAGTTACAACGGGGACCTCAGGGACCCGCTGGCGTGGCCCCAGGAAAGACCAGTCTCCATAGGAGCTGCGAGGGGCCCCTCGAGAATCCTGTCCAGTCAGTGTCGGGTCCTAGGTACTCCTCTAGAACTTCAGCTAGAACCTGAGTTTTCCTCCCCAGTGCTGGCAAGGAACTTGGGGTTTCTCTGGAGTCTCTCAAGGGGAGTCAGGCCTCGTCTCCTGTGGTTGCATGCAAGTCTGCTTTCCTCCAAAGCTGTAGCTGCAGTGTCAGGCTTCCCCACGCCTTGAGCCCGGGATCTCTGTCTTTCCCTCAAGATGCCACAGGCTTGTGGCACGAGACACCGTGTTGCTAGGCGATACACAGGTGACACTCGAGGTAGTGCAGGGAAATCAGGTTCATCTGGAGTGGACTGAGACATCTGGGGGACTTTTAGTATGTTGGCACGACCCCTGGAGATCTCGGCTTTCCTGTTGAGAGCGCCACCTCCTGAGATGTGACGGGAATGGCGGGAATCCTTTCCCCACGAAGCAGGGAAAGGGACCCGCATCTCGAGCTCCTGAGGGGGAAATGGGGCTCCTCCTGAGTTGTGCCGGGACCCTCGGTGTTCCTTCCGTGTGAGGATGGGTATGACGGGGAACTGCTTGAGCTGTAGCAAGGGTGGGAAGGACCCTTGCGAGGTTCAAGTGGGAAGGCGTGATTTCCCTTGAGACCCCACAGCAGAAAAGGGCCTCATCTTGCCTGCAGGGGAGAATCCCCTGGTTTTTCTCGAGTTGCGGAAGGTCCCTCTCGAGTTATGACAGGGACCTCAGGGACCCACTGGCGTGGCCTCATGAAAGACCAGTCTCCATGCGAGTTTCGAGGGACCCCTCAGGATTTCTCTCCAGTCAGTGTCGGGTCCTAGGTCCTCATCTGGAACTGCGGCCAGAACCTGAGGTTTCCTCTCCAGTGCTGACATGGATCTTGGGGTTCCTCTGGAGTCTCCACAGGAGAGTCAGGACTCTTCTCCAGTGGAGACATACACGTCCGTTTGCTTCCCAAGCTGTAGCAGCAGTGTCAGGTTTCCCAACGAGTTGACACAGGGATCTTTGGCTTTCCCACGTGGTGCCACAGGGCTTTCGCATGTGCCACCATAGTGTGATTTGATGCTTGGGGTGAACTTCGAGGCAGGGCATGGAAACCAGGTTCATCTGGAGTGGACTGAGGCATTTAGGGGTCTTTTGAAATGGTGGCACGACCCTTGGAGTTCCTCTCGTCTTTCCTGTTGAGAGCACCTCCTTTTGCTCTGCGACGGGAATGCCAGAATCCTCTCCCGAGAAGCAGGGAAAGAACCCTCATCTGTAGTGCAGGAGGGGGAAAGGGGGCCCTTCTTGAGTTGTGGTGGAACCTTCAGTGTTCCTCTCGAGTGGAGACGGGTATGTCAGCGAACTTCTTGAGTTGCAGCAAGGGTGTGAAGGACCCTTTGAGGTTCAGGAGGGAAGGCGTGATTTCTCTCAGGATGCCACAGCAGAAAATGGCCTCATCATGCCTGGAGGGGAGAACCTCCTTGTTTTTCTCTAGTTGCAGCAGGTCCCTCTCGAGTTACGATGGGGACCTCAGGGACCCGCTCGCATGGCCTGAGGAAAGGCCAGTCTCCGTGCGAGTTTCGAGGGGCCCCTCGTGATTCCTCTCAAGTCGTTGCTGGGTCCTAAGTCCCTGTCTGGAGCCGAAGCTGGAACCTGAGGTTTCCTTTCCAGTGCTAGCATAAATCTTGGGGTTCCTCTGGAGTCTCCCCAGGGGAGTCAGGCTTCGTCTCCTGTGGTTACATGTACGTCCGCTTTCCTCCCAAGTTGTAGCAGCAGTGTCAGGCTTCCCATCAATTTGACACAGGGATCTCTGTCTTTCCCTCGAGATGCCACAGGACTGTGGCACGAGCCACTGTGGTGTGAGGAAATACGTGGGTGACACTCGTGGTAGTGCAGGGAAATCAGTTTCATCTGGAGTGGACTGAGACATCTGGGGGACTTTTAGTATGTTGGCACGACCCCTGGAGATCTTGGCTTTCCTGTTGAGAGTGCCACCTCTTGAGATGCAACAGGTAGGGGGGGAAACCTTTAACGATGAAGCAGCGATAGGAACCCTCATCTCGAGCTCACAAGGGGGAAACGTGACTCCCCTTGAGTTTTGTCGGGAACCTTGGTGTTCCTCCCACCTGGGGACGGTTATCTCGGGGAACTTCTTGAGTTGCAGCAAGGGTGGGAAGGACCCTTGCGAGGTTTAAGAGGGAANGATAGGAACCCTCATCTCGAGCTCACAAGGGGGAAACGTGACTCCCCTTGAGTTTTGTCGGGAACCTTGGTGTTCCTCCCACCTGGGGACGGTTATCTCGGGGAACTTCTTGAGTTGCAGCAAGGGTGGGAAGGACCCTTGCGAGGTTTAAGAGGGAAGGTGTGATTTCCCTCGAGAGGCCATAGCATAAAAGGGCCTTATCTCGCCTGCAGGGGAGAACCTCGTGGTTTTTATTGAGTTGTGGCAGGTCCCTCTAGAGTTACAATGGGGTCCTCAGGGACCCGCTAGTGTGGCCCCAGGAAAGACCAGTCTCTATGCGAGTTGCGAGGGGCCCCTCGGGATTCCTCTCCAGTCAGTGTTGAGATGTAGGTCTTCGTCTGGAACTGAGGCCAGAACCTGAGGTTTCCTCTCCAGTGTTGACATGGATCTTGGGGTTCCTCTGGAGTCTCCACAGGAGATTCAGAACTCTTCTTGAGTGGAGACATACAGGTCCGTTTTCCTCCCAAGCTGTACAAGCAGTGTCAGGCTTCCCGACGAGTTGACACAGGAATCTGTGGCTTTTCCTCGAGGTGCCACAGGCCTGTCGCACATGCCACCATGGTGTGATGCCATGCTTGGGGTTAGCTTCATGGCAGGGCAGGGAAATCAGGTTCATCAGTTGTGGACTGAGAAATTTGGGGGTCTTTTGGAATGGTGGCACGACCCCTGGAGTTCCTCTTAACATTCCTGTTGAGAGCACATCCTCTTGCTGTGTGATGGGAATGCCAGAAACCTTTTCCGATGAAGCAGGGAAAGGAACCCTCATCTGGAGTGGAGGAGGGGGAAAGGGGGCTCCTCTTGAGTTGTGGTGGGACCCTCAGTGCTCCTCTCGAGTGGAGACAGGTATGTCGGGGAACTTCTTGAGTTGCAGCAGGGTGTGAAGGACGCTTTGAGGTTAAGGAGGGAAGATGTGACTTCTCTTGGGATGCTGCAGCAGAAAACGGCCTCATCTGGCCAGGAGGCGAGAACGTCCTGGTTTATCTCGAGTTGCGGCAGGTCCCACTCGAGTTACGATGGGGACTTCAGGGACCCACTCGCGTGGCCTCAGGAAAGGTCAGTCTCTGTGCGAGTTGAGAGGGGCCCCTCGGGATTCCTCTCCAGTCGGTGCCGGGTCCTAAGTCCCCGTCTGGAGCCGAAGCTGGAACCTGAGGTTTCCTCTCCAGTGCCGGCATGGATCTTGGGGTTCCTCTGGAGTCTCCACAGGAGAGTGAGCACTCTTTTCGAGTGGAGACATACACGTCTGTTTTCCTTCCAAGCTGTAGCAGCAGTATCAGGTTTCCCGACGAGTTGAAACAGGGATCTGTGGTTGTCACTCGAGGTGCCACAGGGCTGTCGCACGTGCCACCATGGTGTGATTCGATGCTCGGGTTGACCTTCAAGGCAGGGCAGGGAAATCAGGTTCATCTGGAGTGGACTGAGACATTCAGGGGTCTTTTGGAATGGTGGCACGACCGCTGGAGTTCCTCTCGACTTTCCAATTTAGAGCACGTCCTCTTGCTGTGCGACGGGAACACCAGAATCCTTTCCCAATGAAGCAGGGAAAGGAACTTCATCTGAAGTGGAAGAGGGGGAAAGGGGTCTCCTCTTGAGTTGTGGTGGGACCCTCTGTTCCTCTCGAGTGGAGATGGGTATCTCGGAGAACTTCTTGAGTTGCACTAAGTGTGTGAAGGACCCTTGGAGGTTCAAGAGGGAAGGCGTGATTTCTCTCTGGATGCCGTAGCAGAAAACGGCCTCATCTCGCCTGGAGGAGAGAACCTCCTGGTTTTTCTCGTGTTGTGGCAGGTCCCTCTCGAGTTACGACGGGGACCTCAGGGACCCGCTCGTGTGGCCTCAGGAAAGGCCAGTCTCCATGCAAGTTGAGAGGGGCCCCTCGGTATTCCTCTCCAGTAGGTTCAGGGTCCGATTTCCCCATCTGGAGCCGAAGATGGAACCTGACGTTTCCTCTCCAGTGCCGGCATGCATCTTGGGGTTCCTCTGAAGTCTCCCAAGGGAAGTCAGGCCTTGTCTCCTGTGGTTACACGCACGTCCGCTTTCCTCCCAAGCTGTAGCAGCACTGTCAGTCTTCCCATCAAGTTGACCCAGGGATCTCTCTTTTTCCCTCGAGATGCCACAAGGCTGTGGCACGAGCCACCACAGTGTGAGGCGATACACGGGTGACACTATTGGTAATGCAGGGAAATCAGGTTCATCCGGAGTGGACTGAGGCATCTGGGGGACTTTTAGTATGTTGGCACGACCCCTGGAGATCTTGGCTTTCCTGTTGAGAGTGCCACCTCTTGAGATGTGATGGGAACGGTGGAAATGCTTTCCCGACGAAGGAGGGTAACGGACCCTCATCTCGATCTCACAAGGCAGAAACGGGGCTCCTCCTGAGTTGTGCCCGGACCCTCAGTGTTCCTCCCTCGTGGGGACGGGTATGTCGGGGAAATTCTTGAGTTGCAGCAAGGGTGGGAAGGACCCTTGCGAGGTTCAAGAGGGAGGGCATGATTCCCTTGTGATGCCACAGCAGAAAACGGCCTAATCTCGCCTGGAGGGGAGAACCTCCTGTTTTTTCTCGAGTTGCGGCAGGTCCCTCTCGAGTTACGATGGGGACATCAGGGACCTGCTCACCTGGCCTCAGGGTAGGCCAGTCTCCGTGCGAGTTGAGAGGGGCCCCTCGGGATTCTCTCCAGTCGGTGCCGGGTCCTAAGTCCCCATCTGGAGCCAAAGCTGGAACCTGAGGTTTCCTCTCCAGTGCTGGTATGGATCTTGGGGTTCTTCTGGAGTCTCCCCAGGGGAGCCAGGCCTCGTCTCCTGTGGTTAAATGCTCGTCTGCTTTCCTCCCGAGCTGTAGCAGCAGTGATAGGCTTCCCGTCGAGTTAACCCAGGGATCTCTGTCTTTCCCTCGAGATGCCAGATGGCTGTGGCACAAGCCACCTTTATGTGAGGGGATACGTGGGTGAAACTCGAGGTAGTGCATGAAATCAGCTTCATCTAGAGTGGACTGAGACATCTGGAGGACTTTTAGTATGTTTGCACGACCCCTGGAGATCTTGACTTTGCTGTTGAGAGAGCCAGCTCTTGAGATGCGACGGAAATGGCGGGGATTCTTTCCCGACGAAGCAGGGAAAGGGACCCTCATCTCGAGCTCATGAGGGGGAAACAGGGCACCTCCTGAGTTGTGCTGGGAACCGCGGTTTTCCTCCCACATGGGGACGGATATTTCGGGGAACTTCTTGAGTTGCAGCAAGGGTGGGAAGGACCCTTGTGAGGTTCAAGAGGGAGGGCGTGATTTCCCTCGAGACCCCGCATAAGAAAAGGGCCTCATCTCACCTACAGGGGAGAACCTCCTGGTTTTTCTTGAGTTGCATCAGGTCCTTCTCGACTTATGATGGGGACCTCAGGGACCCTCTGGCGTGGCCTCAGGAAAGACCAGTCTCCATGTGAGTTGTGAGGGGCCCCTCGGGATTACTCTTCAGACAGTGTCGGGTTCTAGGTCCTTGTCTGGGACTGCAGCCAGAACCTGAGGTTTCCTCTACAGTGCTGATATGGATCTTGGTTTTCCTCTGGACTCTCCACAGGAGACTCAGGACTCTTCTCCAGTGGAGACATACACGTCCGTTTTCCTCCCGAGCTGTAGAAGCAGTGTCAGGCTTCCCGACGAGTTGACACAGGGATATGTGGCTTTCCCTTGAGGTGCCACAGGGCTGTCGCATGTGCCACCATGGTGTGATTCAATGCTTGTGGTGACCTTTGAGGCAGGCAGGGAAATCAGGTTCATCTGGAGTGGACTGAGACATTTGTGGTCTTTTGAATGCTGGCATGACCCCTGCAGTTCCTCTCGACATTCCTGTTGAGAGGACGTCCTCTTGCCTTTCGATGGGAACACACGAATCCTTTCCCGAAGAAGCAGGGAAAGGAACCCTCATCTGGAGCTGAGGAGGGGGAAAGAGGGCTCCTCTTGAGCTGTGATAGGACCCTCAGTGTTCCACTCGAACCGAGATTGGTATGTTGGGAACTTCTTGAATTGCAGCAAGGGTGAGTAGGACCCTTTGAGGTTCAGGAGGGAAGGCGTGATTTCTCTCGGGATGCCACAGCAGAAAACGGCCTCATCTCGCCTGGAGGGGAGAACCTGCTAGTTTTTCTCGAGTTGCAGCAGGTCCCTCTCTAGTTATGATGGGGACCTCAGGGAACCTCTCGCGTGGCCTCAGGAAAGGCCAGTCTCTGTGCAAGCTGTGAGGGGCTCCTCGGGATTCCTATCAAATCGGTGCCGGGTCCTAAGTCCCCATCTCAAGCCAAAGCTGGAACCTGAGGTTTCCTCTCCAGTGCTGGCATGGAACTTGGGGTTTCTCTGGAGTCTCTCAACGGGAGTCAGGCCTCGTCTCCTGTGGTTGCATGCACGTCCGCTTTCCTCCCGAGCTGTAGCTGCAGTGTCAGGCTTCCCCTAGACTTGACCCCGGGATCTCTGTCTTTCCCTAGAGATGCCACAGACCTGTGGCACGAGCCACCGTGGTGTGAGGCGATACGCAGGTAACACTCGAGGTAGTGCAGGGAAATCAGGTTCATCTGGAGTGGACTGAGACATTTGTGGTCTTTTGAATGCTGGCATGACCCCTGCAGTTCCTCTCGACATTCCTGTTGAGAGGACGTCCTCTTGCCTTTCGATGGGAACACACGAATCCTTTCCCGAAGAAGCAGGGAAAGGAACCCTCATCTGGAGCTGAGGAGGGGGAAAGAGGGCTCCTCTTGAGCTGTGATAGGACCCTCAGTGTTCCACTCGAACCGAGATTGGTATGTTGGGAACTTCTTGAATTGCAGCAAGGGTGAGTAGGACCCTTTGAGGTTCAGGAGGGAAGGCGTGATTTCTCTCGGGATGCCACAGCAGAAAACGGCCTCATCTCGCCTGGAGGGGAGAACCTCCTGGTTTTTCTCGAGTTGCGGCAGGTCCCTCTCAAGTTACGACAGTGACCTCAGGGAACCGCTTGCGTGGCCTCAGAAAGGCCAGTCTCCGAGCGAGTTGAGAGGGGCCCATCGGGATACCTCACCTGTCGGTGCTGGGTCCTAAGTCCCCATCTGGAGCCGAAGCTGGAATGTGAGGTTTCCTCTCCAGTGCTGGCATGGATCTTGGGGTTCCTCTGGAGTCTCCCCAGGGGAGTCAGGCCTCATCTCCTGTGGTTCCATGCAAGTCAGCTTTCGTCCCGAGCTGTAGCAGCAGTGTCAGGCTTCTCAACGAGTTGACACAGGGATCTGTGGCTTTCCCTCGAGCAGCCACAAGGTTGTAGCACGTGCCACCATAGTGTGGTTCGATGCTCGATGTGGCCTTCGAGGCATGGCAGGGAAATCAGGTTCATCTGGAGTGGACTGAGACATNCTGTGGCTTTCCCTCGAGCAGCCACAAGGTTGTAGCACGTGCCACCATAGTGTGGTTCGATGCTCGATGTGGCCTTCGAGGCATGGCAGGGAAATCAGGTTCATCTGGAGTGGACTGAGACATTTGGGGGTCTTTTGAAATGGTGGCAGGACCCCTGGAGTTCCTCTGGACATTCCTGTTGAGAGCACGTCCTCTTACTGTGCGACGGGAATGCCAGAATCCTTTCCCGATGAAGCAGGGAAAGGAACCCTCATCTGGAGCAGAGGAGGGGGAAAGGGGGCTCCTCTAAATTTGTGGTGGGACCTTCAGTGTTCCTCTCGAGTGGAAACGGGTATGTCAGGGAACTTCTTGAGTTGCAGCAAGGGTGTGAAGAACCCTTTGAGGTTCAGGAGGGAAGGTGTGATTTCTCTCGGGATGCCACAGCAGAAAACGGCCTCATCTCGCCTAGAGGGGAGAACCTCCTGGTTTTTCTCGAGTGGTGGCAAGTCACTCTCGAGTTATAATGGGAACCTCAGGGACCTGCTCGCGTGACCTCAGGAAAGGCCAATCTCCGTGTGAGTTGAGGGGACCGCCAGGATTCCTCTCCAGTTGCTGCCGGGTCCTAAGTCCCCATCTGGAGCTGNGAACCTCCTGGTTTTTCTCGAGTGGTGGCAAGTCACTCTCGAGTTATAATGGGAACCTCAGGGACCTGCTCGCGTGACCTCAGGAAAGGCCAATCTCCGTGTGAGTTGAGGGGACCGCCAGGATTCCTCTCCAGTTGCTGCCGGGTCCTAAGTCCCCATCTGGAGCTGAAGCTGGAACCTGAAATTTCCTTTCCAGTGCTGGCATGGATCTTGGGGTTCCTCTGGAGTATCCCCAGCAGAGTCAGGCCTCGTCTCCTGTGGTTACATGAACGTCTGCTTTCCTCCCAAGCTGTAGCAGCAGTGTAAGGCTTCCCGTCGAGTTGACCCAGGGATCTCTGTCTTCCCCTCGAGATGCCACATGGCTCTGGCACGAGCCACCATGGTGTGAGGCAATACACGGGTGACTTTCGAGGCAGGGCAAGGAAATCAGGTTCATCTGGAGTGGACTGAGACATCTGGGGGACTTTTAATATGTTGGCACGACCCCTGGAGATCTCGGCTTTCCTGTTGAGAGTGCCACCTCATGAGATGCGATGCGAATGGCGGGAATCATTTCCCGACGAAGCAGGGAAAAGTACCCTCACCTCGAGCTCATGAGGGGGAAACGGGGCTCCTCCGGAGTTGTGCCGGGACCCTCCGTATTCCTCCCGCGTGGAGATGGGTATTTCGCTGAACTTCTTGATTAGCAGCAAGGGTGGGAAGGGCCCTTGCGAAGTTCAAGAGGGAAGGTGTGATTTCCCTCGAGACGCCGCAGCAGACAAGGGCCTCATCTCACCTGCAGGGGAGAACCTCCTGGTTCTTCTCGAGTTGCGGCAGATCCCTTTTGAGTTAAGACAGGGACCTCAGGGACCCGCTCGCTTGGCTTCATGAAAGACCAGTCTCCATGTGAGTTGTGAGTGTCCCCTCGGGATTCCTCTTCAGTCAGTGTCAGGTCCTAGGACCATGTCTGGAACTGCAGCCAGAACCTGAGGTTTCCTCTCCAGTGCTGACATGGATCTTGGTGTTTCTATGGAGTCTCCACAGGAGAGTCAGGACTCTTCTCGAGTGGAGACATACATGTCCGTTTTCCTCCCGAGCTGTAGCAGCAGTGTCAGGCTTCCCGTCGAGTTGACCCAAGAATCTCTGTCTTTCCCTTGAGATGCCACAGGGCGGTGGCACGAGCCACCGTGGTGTGAGGCGATACCTGTGTGACCTTCAAGGCAGGGCAGGGAAATCAGGTTCATCTGGAGTGGACTGAGACATCTGGGGGACTTTTAGTGTGTTGGCACGACCCCTGGAGATATCGGGTTTCCTGTTAAGAGCGCCACCTCTTGAGATGCGATGGGAATGGCGGGAATCCTTTCCCGACGAAGCAGGCAAAGGGACCCTCATCTCGAGCTCACGAGGGGGAAACGGGGCTCCTCCTGAGTTGTGCTGGGGATCTCGGTGTTCCTCCCGCATGGGGAAGGATATGTCGGGGAACTTCTTGGGTTTCAGCAGGGGTGGGAAGGACCCTTGCGAGGTTCAAGAGGGAAGTCGTGATTTCCCTCGAGACGCCTCAGCAGAAAAGGGTCTCATCTCGCCTGCAGGGGAGAACCGCCTGGTTTTTCTCTAGTTGTGGCAGGTCCCTCTCAAGTTACAACAGGGACCTCATGGACCCACTGGCGTGGCCTCAGGAAAGACCAGTCTCCATGCAAGTTGTGAGGGGCCCCACGGGATTCCTCTCCAGTCAGTGTCGGGTCCTAGGTCCTCATCTGGAACTGCGGCCAGAACCTGATGTTTCCTCTCCAGTGCTGACATGGATCTTGGGGTTCCTCTGGAGTCTCCACAGGAGAGTCAGGACTCTTCTCGAGTGGAGACATACACGTCCGATTACCTCCTGAGCTGTAGCAGCAGTGTCAGGCGTCCCGACTAGTTGACACAGGGATCTGTGGCTTTCCCTCTAGGTGCCACAGGGTTGTCGCACGTGCCACTGTGATGTGATTCGATGCTCGGGGTGACCTTCGAGGCAGGGCAGGGAAATCAGGTTCATCTGGAGTGGACTGAGACATTTGGGGGTTTTTTGGAATGTTGGCACGACCCCTGGATTTCCTCTCAACTTTCCTATTGAGAGCACATCCTCTCGCTGTATGACGGAAATGCCATAATCCTTTCCCGATGAAGCAGGGAAAGGAACCCTCATCTGGAGTGGAAGAGGGGGAAAGGGGTCTCCTCTTGAGTTGTGGTGGGACCCTCTGTTCCTCTCGAGTGGAGATGGGTATATCGGGGAACTTCTTGAGTTTCAGCAAGTGTGTGAAAAACCCTTTGAAGTTCAGGAGGAAAGGCGTGATTTCTATCGGGATTCTGAAGCAGAAATCAGCCTCACCACGCCTGAAGGGGACAACCTCCTGGTTTTTCTCGAGTTGCGGCAGGTCCCACTCGAGTTATGAAGGGGACCTCAGGGACCCACTCACGTGAGGCCAGTCTCCATGCCAGTTGAGAGGGGCCCCTCGGGTTTCCTCTCCAGTCGGTGCCGGGTCCTAATTCCTCGTTTGGAGCAGACGCTGGAAAACTGAGGTTTCCTCTCCAGTGCTGCATTGGATCTTGGGGTTCCTCTGGAGTCTCCCCAGGGGCGCCAGGCCTCATCTCCTGTGGTTACATGCACGTCTGCTTTCCTCCCGAGCTTCAGCAGCAATGTCAGGCTTCCTGTCGATTTGACCCCAGGACCTCTGTCTTTCGCTTGAGATGCCACAGGGCTGAGCCATGAGCCAACGTGGTGTGAGGCAATGTGCGGGTGACCTTCGAGGCAAAGCAGGGAAATCAGGTTTATCTGGAGTGGACTGAGACATCTGTGGGATTTTTAGTATGTGGGCACACACGCTGGAGATCTTGGCTTTCCTGTTGGAGTGCCACCTCTTGAGATGCGATCCAAATGGCAGGAATCCTTTCCCGAAGAAGCAGGGTAATGGACCCTCATCTAAATCTAACAAGGGGGAAATGGGGCTCCACCAGAGTTCTGCCAGTACCCTCGGTGATCCTCCCGTGTGGAGACAAGTATTTTGCTGAATTTCTTGAGTAACAGAAAGGGTAGGAAGGACCCTTGCGAGGTTCAAGAGGGAAAGCGTATTTTCCCTCTAGACACCGCAGCACAAAAGGGCCTCATCTCGCCTGCAGGGGAGAATCTCCTGGTTTTTCTTGAGTTGCGGCAGGTCCCTTTAGAGTTACGACAGAGACCTCAGGGACCCGCTCGCGTGGCCTCAGGAAAGGCCAGTCTCTGTGCGAGTAGAGTGGCCCCTCGGGATTCCTGTCCAGTCAGTGTCCGGTCCTAGATCCTCATCTGGAACTGTGGCCAGACCCTGAGGCTTCCTCTCCAGTGCTGACATGGATCTTGGGGTTCCTCTGGAGTCTCCAAAGGAGAGTCAGGAGTCTTCTCGAGTGGAGACATACACGTCCGTTTTCCTCCCGAGCTGTACAAGCAGTGTCAGTCTTCCCGACGAGTTGACACAGGGATCTGTGGCTTTCCCTCAAGATGCCACAGGGCTGTCGCACGTGCCACTGTGGTGTGATTCGATGCTTGGAGTGACCTTCGAGGCAGGGCAGGAAAATCAGGTTCACCTGGAGTGGACTGAGACATTTTGGGGTCTTTTGAAATGGTGGCACGACCCCTGGAGTTCCTCTCCACATTCATGTTGAGAGCACGTCCTCTTGCTGTGCGTCGGGAATGCCAGAATCCTTTCCCAACGAAGCAGGAAAAGGAACCCTCATCTGGAGTGGAGGAGGGGGAAAGAGGTCTCCTCTTGAGTTGTGGTGGGACCCTCAGTGTTCCTATCAAGTGGAGACGGTTATGTCAGGGAACTTCTTGAGTTGCAGCAAGGGTGTGAAGGACCCTTTGAGGTTCAGGAGGGAAGGAGTGATTTCTCTCGGGATGCCACAGCAGAAAAGGGCCTCATCATGCCCTGAGGGGAGAATCTCCTGGTTTTTCTCGAGTTGCAGAAGGTCCCTCTTGAGTTATGACGGGGACCTCAGGGACCCACTTGCGTGGCCTCAGGAAAGGCCAGTCTCTGTGCGAGTTGAGAGGGGCCCCTCGGGATTCCTCTCCAATCGGTGCCAGGTCCTACGTCCCCATCTGGAGCCAAAGCTGGAACCTGAGATTTCCTCTCCAGTGATGGCATGGAACATGGGGTTCCTCTGGAGTCTCCCCAGGGGAGTCAGGCCTTGTCTCCTGTGGTTACATGCACGTCCGTTTTCCTCCCGAACTGTAGCAGCAGTGTCCGGCTTCCCATCGAGTTGAGCCAGGGATCTCTATCTTTCCCTCAAGAGGCCACAGGGCTGTGTCCCAAGCCACCATGGTGTGAGGCAATACGCGGGTGGCACTCGAGGTAGTTCAAGGAAATAAAGTTCATCTGGAGTGGACTGAGACATCTGGGGGACTTTTAGTGTGTTGGCACGACCCCTGGATATCTCGGCTTTCCTGTTGAGAGCGCTACCTCTTGAGATGCGATGGGAATGGCGTAAATCCTTACCCGACGAAGCAGGGAAAGGGACCCTCATCTCGAGCTCACGAGGGGGAAACGGGGCTCCTCTTGAGTTGTGCCGGGACCCTCGATGTTCCTCCCGCGTGGGGACGGCTATGTAGGGAAAATTCTGGAGTTGCAGCAAGGGTGGGAAGGACCCTTGCAAGGTTCAAGAAGGAAGGTGTAATTTCCCTCGAGACGCCACAGCAGAAAAGGGCCTCATCTCACCTGCAGGGAGAACCTCCTGGTTTTTCTCTATTTGCGGCAGGTCCCTCTCAAGTTATGACGGGGACCTCAAGGACCCGCTGGCGTGGCCTCAGGAAAGACCAGTCTCCATGTGAGTTGAGAGGGGCCCCTCGGGATTCCTCTCCAGTTGGTGCTGCTTCCTAAGTCCCCATCTGGAGGTGAAGCTGGAACCTGAGGTTTCCTCTCCAGTGCTGGCATGGATCTTGGGGTTCCTCTGGAGTCTCCCCAGGGGAGGCAGGCCCCGTCTCCTATGGCTACATGCCCGTCCGCTTTCCTCCCGAGCTGTAGCAGCAGTGTCTGGCTTCCCAGCGAGTTGGCCCAGGGATCTCTGTCTTCCCCTTAAGATGCCACAGGGCTGTGGCATGAGCCACCGTGTTTTGAGGCATGCGCGGGTGAACTTCGAGGCAAGGCAGGGAAATCAGGTTTATCTGGAGTGGACTGAGACATTAGGGGTTTTTTTAGTATGTTGGCACGACCACAGGAGATGTCGGCTTTCCTGTTGAGAGTGCCACCTCTTGAGATGCGAAGGGAATGACGGGAATCCTTTCCCGAAGAAGCAGGGAAAGGGAGCCTCATCTCGAGGTCAGGAGGGGGAAACGGGGCTCCTCCGGAGTTGTGCTGGGACTCTCGGTGTTCCACCCACATGGGGACGGGTATTTTGGGGAACTTCTTGAGTTGCAGCAAGGGTGGATAGGATCCTTGTGAGGTTCAAGAAACAAGGCGTGATTTACCTCAAGACACCGCAGCAGAAAAGGGCCTCATCTCACCTGCAGGGGAGAACCTCCTGGTTTTTCTCGAGTTGCAGCAGGTCCCTCTCGAGTTACGACGGGCACCTCAGGGACCCGCTGGCGTGGCCTCAGGAAAAAACAGTCTCCATGCGAGTTGCGATTGGCCCCTCGGGATTCCTCTCCAGTCAATGTCGGGTCCTAGGTCCTCGTCTGGAACTCCGGCCAGAACCTAAGTTTTCCTCTCCAGTGCTGACATGGATCTTGGGGTTTCTCTGGAGTCTCCACAGGAGAGTCAGGAGTCTTCTCGAGTGGAGACATACACATCCGTTTTCCTCCCAAGCTGTAGCAGCAGGGTCAGTCTTCCCGAAATTTTGACACAGGGATCTGTGGCTTTCCCTCGAGGTGCCACAGGGCTGTTTCACATACCACTGTGGTGTGATTCGATGCTTGGGGAAACCTTCACGGCAGGGCAGGGAAATCAGGTTCATCTGGAGTGGAATGAGTCATTTGGGGGTCTTTTGGAATGGTGGCACGTCCCCTGGAGTTCCTCTCTCTTACCTGTTTAGAGTACAACCTCTTGCTGTGCGACGGGAACGCCAGAATACTTTCCCGAAGAAGCAGGGAATGGAACCCTCATCTGGAGCGGAGGAGGCAGAAAGGGGGCTCCTCTTGAGTTGTGGTGGGACCCTCAGTGTTCCTTTCGAGTGGAGATGGGTATGTTGGGGATCTTCTTGAGTTGCAGCAAGAGTGGGAAGGACCCATGCGAGGTTCAAGTAGGAAGGCGTGATTTCTCTTGGGATGCCGCAACATAAAACGGCCTTATCTCACCTGGAGGGGAGAACATCCTGGTTTTTCTTGAGTTGCGGTAGGTCCCTCTCGAGTTATGACGGGGACCTCAGGGACCCGATTGCGTGGCCTCAGGAAAGGCCAGTCTCTGTGCGAGTTGCGAGGGGCCCCTCGGATTCCTCCCCAGTTTGTGCCGGGTGCTAACTCCCCGTCTGGAGCCGAAGATGAAACCTGAGGTTTCCTCTCCAGTGCTGGCATGGATCTTGGGGTTCCTCTGAAGTCTCCCCAGGGGAGTCAGGCCTCCTCTCCCATGGTTACACACACGTCCGCTTTCCTCCCGAAGTGTAGCAGCAGTATCAGGCTTCTCGTCGAGTTGACCCAGTGATCTCTGTCTTTCCCTCGAGATGCCACAGGGTTGTAGCACGAACCACCATGCTGTGAGGTGATACGCGGGTGACACTCGAGGTAGTGCAAGGAAATAAGGTTCATCTGGAGTGAGCTGAGACATCTGGGGTACTTTTAGCATGTTGGCACGACCCCTGGAGATCTCGGGTTTCCTGTTGAGAGCGCCACCTCTTGAGATGCGACGGGAATGGCGGGAATCCTTTCCCGACGAAGCAGGGAAAGGGACCCTCATCTTGAGCTCACGAGGGGGAAACGGGTTTCCTCCTGAGTTGTGCCGGGGACCTCGGTGTTCCTCCGGCATGGGGACGGGTATTTCGGGGAACTTCTTGAGTTGCGGCAATGGTGGGAAGGACCCTTGCGAGGTTCAAGAGGGAAGGTGTGATGTCCCTCGAGACGCCGCAGCAGAAAAGGGCCCCATCTCGCCTGCAGGGGAGAACCTCCGGGTTTTTCTCAATTTGCGGCAGGTCCCTCTCAAGTTACGACGGGATCCTCAGGGACCCGCTGGCATGGCCTCAGGAAAGACCAGTCTCCATGTGAGTTGCGAGGGGCCCCTCGGGATTCCTCTCCAGTCAGTGTCAGGTCCTAGGTCCTCATCTGGAGCTGCAGCCAGAACCTGAGGCTTCCTCTCCAGTGCAGACATGGATCTTGGTGTTCCTCTGGAGTCTCCATAGGAGAGTCAGGAGTCTTCTCGAGTGGAGACATACACGTCCGTTTTCCTCCCGAGCTGTAGCAGCAGTGTCAGGCTTCCAGATGAGTTGACACAGGGATCTGTGGCTTTCCCTCGAGGTGCCACAGGGCTGTCGCACATGCCACTGTGGTGTGATTTGATGCTCGGGGTGACCTTCGAGTCAGGGCAGGGAAATCAGGTTCATCTGGAGGGGACTGAGATATTTTGGGGTCTTTGGGAATGGTGGCATGAACCCTGGAGTTCCTCTCGACTTTCATGTTGAGAGCACGTCCTCTTGCTGTGCGTCAGGAACACCAGAATCCTTTCCCGACGAAGCAGGGAAAGGATCCCTCACCTGGAGCGGAGGAGGGGCAAAGAGGTCTCCTCTTGAGTTGTGGTGGGACCCTCAGTGTTCTTATCAAGTGGAGACGGGTATGTCGGGGAAATTCTTGAGTTGCAGCAAGGGTGTGAAAGACCCTTGGATGTTCAGGAGGAAAGGCGTGATTTCTCTTGGGATGCCACAGCAGAAAAGGGCCTCATCACGCCTTGAGGGGAGAATCTCCTGGTTTTTCTCGAGTTGCAGAAGGTCCCTCTCGAGTTACGACGGGGACCACAGGGACCCGATTGCGTGGCCTCAGGAAAGGCCAGTCTCTGTGAGAGTTGAGAGGGGCCCCTCAGGATTCCTATCCAACTGGTGCTGGGTTCTACGTCCCCGTCTGGAGCCGAAGCTGGAACCTGAGGTTTCCTCTCCAGTGCTGGCATGGAACTTGGGGTTCCTCTGCAGTCTCCCCAGGGGAGTCAGGCCTCGTCTCCTGTGGTTACATGAACGTCTGCTTTCCTCCCTAGCTGTAGCAGCAGTGGCAGGCTTCCCGATGAGTTGACACAGGGATCTGTGGCTTTCCCTCAAGGTGCCACAGGGCTGTCGCACATGCCAATGTGGTGTGATTTGATGCTCGGGGTGACCTTCAAGGCAGGGCAGGGAAATCAAGTTCATCTGGAGTGGACTGAGATATTTCGGGGTGTTTGGGAATGGTGGCACGACCCCTGGAGTTCCTCTCGACTTTCATGTTGAGAGCACGTCCTCTTGCTGTTCGTCAGGGACGACAGAATCCTTTCCCAATGAAGCAGGGAAAGGAACCCTCACCAGGAGCGGAGGAGGGGGAAAGAGGTCTCCTCTTGAGTTGTGGTGGGACCCTCAGTGTTCTTATCAAGTGGAGACGGGTATGTCGGGGAAATTCTTGAGTTGCAGCAAGGGTGTGAAAGACCCTTGGATGTTCAGGAGGAAAGGCGTGATTTCTCTTGGGATGCCACAGCAGAAAAGGGCCTCATCACGCCTTGAGGGGAGAATCTCCTGGTTTTTCTCGAGTTGCAGAAGGTCCCTCTCGAGTTACGACGGGGACCACAGGGACCCGATTGCGTGGCCTCAGGAAAGGCCAGTCTCTGTGAGAGTTGAGAGGGGCCCCTCAGGATTCCTATCCAACTGGTGCTGGGTTCTACGTCCCCGTCTGGAGCCGAAGCTGGAACCTGAGGTTTCCTCTCCAGTGCTGGCATGGAACTTGGGGTTCCTCTGCAGTCTCCCCAGGGGAGTCAGGCCTCGTCTCCTGTGGTTACATGAACGTCTGCTTTCCTCCCTAGCTGTAGCAGCAGTGGCAGGCTTCCCGATGAGTTGACACAGGGATCTGTGGCTTTCCCTCAAGGTGCCACAGGGCTGTCGCACATGCCAATGTGGTGTGATTTGATGCTCGGGGTGACCTTCAAGGCAGGGCAGGGAAATCAAGTTCATCTGGAGTGGACTGAGATATTTCGGGGTGTTTGGGAATGGTGGCACGACCCCTGGAGTTCCTCTCGACTTTCATGTTGAGAGCACGTCCTCTTGCTGTTCGTCAGGGACGACAGAATCCTTTCCCAATGAAGCAGGGAAAGGAACCCTCACCAGGAGCGGAGGAGGGGGAAAGAGGTCTCCTCTTGAGTTGTGGTGGGACCCTCAGTGTTCTTATCAAGTGGAGACGGGTATGTCGGGGAACTTCTTGAGTTGCAGCAAGGGTGTGAAGGACCCTTGGATGTTCAGGAGGAAAGGCGTGATTTCTCTCGGGATGCCTCAACAGAAAAGGGCCTCATCTCGCCTGGAGGGGAGAATCTCCTGGTTTTTCTCGAGTTGCGGAAGGTCCCTCTCGAGTTACGACGGGGACCTCAGGGACCCGCTTGCGTGGCCTCAGGAAAGGCCAGTCTCCGTGCGAGTTGAGAGGGGCCCTTCGGGATTCCTCTCCAATCGGTCCTACATCCCCGGGTCCTACATCCCCGTCTGGAACTGAAGTTGGAACCTGAGGTTTACTCTCCAGTGCTGGCATGGAACATGGGGTTCCTCTGGAGTCTTCCCAGGGGAGTCAGGCCTCATCTCCTGTGGTTACATGCACGTCCGCTTTCCTCCCGAGCTGTAGCAGCAGTGTCCAGCTTCCCATCGAGTTGACCCAGGGATCTCTGTCTTTCCCTCGAGAGGCCAAAGGGCTGTGTCCCAAGCCACCGTGGTGTGAGGCGATACGCGGGAGACACTTGATGTAGTGCAGGTAAATCAGATTCGTCTGGAGTGGACTGAGACATCTGGGAGACTTTTACTGTGTTGGCACGACCCCTGGAGATCTCGGCTTTCCTGTTGAGAGCACCACCTCTTGAGATGTGACGGGAATGGCGGGAATCCTTGCCCGACGAAGCAGGGAAAGGGACCCTCATCTCGAGCTCACAAGGGGGAAACGGGGCTCCTCCTGAGTTTTTCTGGGAACTTCAGTGTTCCTCCCGCGTGTGGACGTGTATGTTGGGGAACTTCTTGAGTTGCAGCAAGGGTTTGAAGGACCCTTTGTGTTTAAGAAGGGAAGGCGTGATTTCTCTCGGGATGCCGCAGCAGAAAACGGCCTCATCTCGCTGGAGGGGAAAACCTCCTTGTTTTTCTTGAGTTGCGGCAGGTCCCTCTCGGGTTACGAAGTGGACCTCATGGACCGACTCACGTGGCCTCAGGCAAGGCCAGTCTCCGTGCGAGTTGAGAGGGACCCCTCGGGATTCCTCTCCAGTCGGTACCAGGTCCTAAGTCCCCATCTGGAGCCAAAGCTGGAACCTGAGGTTTCCTCTCCAGTGTTGGCATGGATCTTGGGGTTCCTCTGGAGTCTCCCCAGGGGAGTCAGGCCTCGGCTCCTGTGGTTACATGCACGTCAGCTTTCCTCCCTAGGTGTAACAGCAGTGTCAGGCTTCCTATCACTTTGACCCAGGGATCTCTGTCTTTCCCTCAAATGCCAGAGGGCTGTGGCATGATCCACCATGGTGTAAGGGGGTACACGGGTGACACTCGAGGCAGGGCAGGGAAATCAGGATCATCTGGAGTGGACTGAGACATCTGGGGGACTTTTAGTATGTTGGCACGACCCCTGGAGATCTCGGCTTTCCTGTTGAGAGCACCACCTCTTGAGATGTGACGGGAATGGCGGGAATCCTTGCCCGACGAAGCAGGGAAAGGGACCCTCATCTCGAGCTCACAAGGGGGAAACGGGGCTCCTCCTGAGTTTTTCTGGGAACTTCAGTGTTCCTCCCGCGTGTGGACGTGTATGTTGGGGAACTTCTTGAGTTGCAGCAAGGGTTTGAAGGACCCTTTGTGTTTAAGAAGGGAAGGCGTGATTTCTCTCGGGATGCCGCAGCAGAAAACGGCCTCATCTCGCTGGAGGGGAAAACCTCCTTGTTTTTCTTGAGTTGCGGCAGGTCCCTCTCGGGTTACGAAGTGGACCTCATGGACCGACTCACGTGGCCTCAGGCAAGGCCAGTCTCCGTGCGAGTTGAGAGGGACCCCTCGGGATTCCTCTCCAGTCGGTACCAGGTCCTAAGTCCCCATCTGGAGCCAAAGCTGGAACCTGAGGTTTCCTCTCCAGTGTTGGCATGGATCTTGGGGTTCCTCTGGAGTCTCCCCAGGGGAGTCAGGCCTCGGCTCCTGTGGTTACATGCACGTCAGCTTTCCTCCCTAGGTGTAACAGCAGTGTCAGGCTTCCTATCACTTTGACCCAGGGATCTCTGTCTTTCCCTCAAATGCCAGAGGGCTGTGGCATGATCCACCATGGTGTAAGGGGGTACACGGGTGACACTCGAGGCAGGGCAGGGAATTCAGGTTCATCTGGAGTGGACTGAGACATCTGGGGGACTTTTAGTATGTTGGCACGACCCCTGGAGATCTCGGCTTTCCTGTTGAGAGCGCCACCTCTTGAGATGCGATGGGAACGGCTAGAATCCTTTCCCGACAAAGCAGGGAAAGGGACCCTCATCTCGAGCTCACGAGGGGTAAACTGGGCTCCTCCTGAGTTGTGCCGGGACCTTCAGGGTTCCTCCCACTTGTGGACGTGTATGTTGGGGAACTTCTTGAGTTGCAGCAAGGGTGTGAAGGGCCCTTTGAACCTCAAAGGCATGATTTCTCTCGGGATGCCGCAGCAGAAAACGGCCTCATCTCGCCTGGAGGGGAGAGCCTCCTGGTTTTTCTCGAGTTGTGGCAGGTCCCTCTTGTGTTAAGATGGGGACCTCGGGGACCCACTCACGTGGCCTCAGGAAAGACCAGTCTCCATGAGAGTTGAGAGGGGCCCCTCAGAACTCCTCTACAGTCGGTGCTGGGTTCTAAGTTCCCATCTGGAGCCGAAGCTGGAACCTGAGTTTTCCTTTCCAGTGCTGGCATGGATCTTGGGGTTCCTCTGGAGTCTCCCCTGGGGAGTCAGGCATCGTCCACTGTGGTTACATGCACATTCGCTTCCTCCCGAGCTGTAGCAACAGTGTCAGGCTTCCCGTTGAGAGCGTAACAGGCAGGAAGGCCAGGGGTCTCCAAACGGAGGAAATAGCCTGCAAGTGTCAGACATTTTATCTCTCTTAAGCAGCAGGAGGAAACAAACTAGCGATATTTTTCCTTCTCCATACAAATTTAAAAGGAGGTTTCTCTTAAAATTCTATGTTGCCATAATGACACCTGGTTTCACCTGAAGTTAACCATTGCCTTTTCTTATGGAAATGTTTATCTTAAGCTTTGTAAACAACACTATTTGTATGGTGCTCTGCCCTTTTTCAAGATTCAAGTTAATACTTTTAGGGCCCAAGATAAACCATTTGGAGCCAAGATTATCCCAAAATACATCCTATGGGTGAGGGGCCTGGTGCCATTCTAAGTTTTGAGACATTCCTTTCTTTCATTAACAGACTGCTGATGACTATATAACATTCAGCTAAAGACTAGCAGGGGGGTACTCTTTCTGCCCCCTTCTGAGCCTATGTCAGAAGCTTTCTCTATCTCCTTTATACTTTAATAAAACTTTGTTACACAAAAGCTCTGAGCGATCAAGCCTCATCTCTGGCCCCGGATTGAATTCTTCTCCTCCGGGGGCCAAGAATCCCGGCGTCATAATTCAACAACAACCTTTCATCTTGGGGGCTCGTCCGGGATCCTTCAGGACAAGGTAAGGATGCTTGGAGCTCTAGTTCTTTGTTCTCTTAGCGAACACGTCTTCTGCTGTGCTTTACTAACTCTATAGTGTGCTTGTGTGAATGAATGACATGCCCTGCATGAAGCAAGTGAGGAGCCCTGCTCTGCGGTTCCACAGTGATCTCATACGGCTTATGGCAGAAACCTGTCAGGGGTTTATACCGGCCTGCTAATGCCAAGAGGCACCCAGTGTCTCCTTTGAGAACCGACCAGAAATGGGCAAAGCGTGTGGACCGAACTCTCCTTTCTCGGCCAAACTTTTTGGTCTCTTTGACCATTTCATAACTCCTTGGGAATTAGAAGTACTAACCTAATCTACTGGATCATAGATTTTCAAGGGACTTGTGATCTATACTGTTACTGTGTACTGTGGCAAACTTGGATTGGTAGTCAAGAAAGTGCCTAGCCTCGCTAGGAATCGAAAGTTCAGAAGCTAGATGGAGCTCTAGCCCCAAGAACATCTCTGAGGTTAAAGGTTACTCAGATTGGGACTGCAATGGGTTTTTTTTTCCTTTTGGTAATGCTGGCTCTTAGTGGACCAGAGGAGGCTCTCATACTGGTGTGGTGATGCTTGAAAAGAACATCTCAGCTTTATGTTCATATCGGTCTTATTGTGGTCAGGAATATACTCAGGGTTGTGCACAGGCACTCAGGTGACGAATGTTTCCCCCAGCGGTCTTAGCTTGGGAGGCATTCCGGGAGGTTACTCTGATTGCACCCCAGGTGGCATCAGAGGCAAGCAAGGTTAAAGGTGAAGAGCTGGACGTCAGGTAG
>SJYH01009632.1:0-16477 GCA_006408735.1 Sylvicapra grimmia | reverse complement strand
TGAACAAGGACCAGAGATTGAAACAGTGGAACGCACCTTTGTTGGAAGGTGGTGCCTCAGGTATCTTCTCTGTCACATATCATCAGACATTTTAAGAGTACAGAATGAGGAAAAGGCCTTAACATTCAACTCACTATGAACCTAGAAGGCCATATGTATATGAGCGTGTATATGAGTGCACGATCAGCATTGCTGAGATTCTGCTTCCCAGAGCTAGGGTTCCAGTTAACATCTTAGGGAACCAGGTATAAGGTATATGGAGGGGGGCTGTGGCCTAGGGAGAAAATGAGGGGTGGGAAGGCAATGAGGATATTAATTTCTGGTAAAAGTGACCGGGGAAAAGATAAATTGCAAGGAATCAGATGAAAACAAATCCCATCATAGATGTTTGAAGTCATATGAACTCTGTTAGTTTTTTCCAGGAACTCAGTTGAGGTACAGAGTGTGCAGGGGCAGAAGTGAGGGGAATGAGGTTGGTTCTCACCACAGAACCAACCTACCCAGCCATGTGCTGTGTCCCATCCTGCTGTTGCTGCTGCTATGGCTCAGTGGTAAGTATTCCTTTTTCAAGGAAGGCTTAACCTTTTTGCCCAAGGGCCTCTATCCAGCCAAGGTGTATAAGTAACATTTTCTCACAAGCACTCTGGGGACAGTTTCTCTTCCTTGCTGAATGGCTCAGCACAGAATGTTTTCAACCACAATAGACCTGTCCTTCATCTAGGGCTTTGTCGCTACTCCGTTCAAGGGCCAATGGGAATACCTGGAGCATATGGAGCTCACTGAGGGACTGGTCAGCACTTAGGGTGGTCCTTCTGAAGTAGGTGACCGCTTTCTGGCATCAAGTCCACCTCTCGATTGGGCAAAGGACAGACTAGCACAAATGGGGTAGGGAGAGTTCAACATCTGTACCCCCAGTGTTGTCCTCTCATCCCAGATAGAATGGCTCCAATGTGGGCATGTCAGAGGATGATGTCCCACATCAAGTTCTGTCCCACCTGAAGTTCTCACTCTACAACTTTTCTCCCTGAAGCAGCATCTCTTTTGAGGGTAAAGAGTAAATGTTGAATGTCAAAGTTCATGGGTTTATGGATGTCCCCTTCAAGATTCCCTGAATGATAGCTCCTGCTCTGAGCCAGCTTTTCCATTTGAATGTCTACACCCCAGCTTTGCTCCTACAGAGATGCATCTACAGCCCTTGAAGGCAAGGCTTGGCCTTTCTCTGGGTGATTTCTGAACAACCAGCCCAGGAGAGACTGGAACCATGCCTTCTTACCTTCTTAATCTCTAAACTTCAAAGAATCCTTGGTGCTCTGGCAGACTGGTACCTGTCTTAGTGCTAGTTCAAAACAAAGCAGAAACTATGGTGTAATAACTCTACAGCAGGTGTGAGATAGCATACTGGGGCATGGTTTTTGGGACCTTAGACTGGGTCATTCTAGGGACTTCATGGCATTTATCCACATTCAGAAGTTTTAGTAAAGCATTGCAAAGAAGTTAAAGACAAGAAAACTTTTGGACTGTGTCCCCTGATGCCTAATATTTCCTACCAGTGCTTCAGGACCAGGGGTGGCTTTAGCTCTAACCAGTCCTGGAGTGAAGTGCCGAGATAGTCATGGATCAGTTAGTAAATCAGAACTGTGGATGGTTGGCTGGATGGTCATTCTCTGGAAACTTGCCATGACTTGTGTCCCAGACACTTTAGGGCTTTCACTTGGGACCTAAAGTCTAGGTGCTGTTAGTTTAAACTGCACACTTGGATGTGTTGTATAAGGTTTTCTTCCACTGAATATCAATGCGTGTGAGACTTGGTGGATTAATGATGAGTTCATGAGCATTTTGGCTCAATAATCTGAGCTGCATTTGCTTCCTGTGCCCTGGATGTGTTCATGTTTTCCTATGTTTATAATGAAGACTGGGTGTGTCCATGTTTATAATGAAGACTGGGTGTGTCCATTGTGTTTGCCCATGATTGTGAGTTGATATTTCTTCCTGTGGGTCTGCCTGTGCCTCCTGTCTTCTTTCATGTTNTGTTTATAATGAAGACTGGGTGTGTCCATGTTTATAATGAAGACTGGGTGTGTTCATTGTGTTTGCCCATGGTTGTGAGTTGATATTTCTTCCTGTGGGTCTGCCTGTGCCTCCTGTCTTCTTTCATGTTGCACCCATGCTTGTACCATTATGCACAGCTCTTCTGCCATATCTGTCTTGCACGTTCCTATTCAACATACATGCATTGTATTGCTCGTATTTACTCCTTCTTTTATTAAGTTTGTGTATCTTTGTTAGACTGCATGTGAATTTGATCATTCCTGGATCAGATGCTTCCAACATCTTGAGTTGTGACTTTTTAAAGACTTCCATGATATTTGCACACATCAAGAAATGCTTTATCATATGAATAGTTAACAGTGACCCACATGTGGAAACAAGAATACCCATAAACTTACAGTAATGCCTGATGGGCAAAAACATCACTCATTGAAGTGAGAATATTAATGAGGATCATAGAGGGCAAAGATGTTGCAGGAATGCATCTGTCAGGAAATTTTGTATCTGTCAGGAAAGATTTGGGGTTGACTTNCTTACAGTAATGCCTGATGGGCAAGAACATCACTCATTGAAGTGAGAATATTAATTAGGATCATAGAGGGCAAAGATGTTGCAGGAATGCGTCTGTCAGGAAATTTTGTATCTGTCAGGAAAGATTTGGGGTTGACTTTTTAAGTGTTCTAAAAGCACTACTGCAGGACTGAAATACATTAACTTTTACTGCTACCCATGTATTCTTGCCTTGATCATTAAACTAACATAAACCATGCCAAATTTCTTCATGATTGTCAGTAAATCATCACCCATGTGAGAGAAATTGGGGCTTGCCTTTCTGTCAAGAGAAAGTTGTTAAGGAATTCTTGTCCCAGGGAAAAGGGGTGCATGATCAATTTCAAGCTCAAAGTCCCTTGCTATTTCTGTGTCATTTCTGGAAGGAAAGCACAGGGAATGGAATCACACCAACCTGCTTGGCACTGCGAACCAGTCCAAGGCGACAAGAGTAGAGAACACAGGCACAGGTCACTCAGCTGTCCACAGTGAGGACTTCCAACCCTGCCACCTCCTTGCATGTCAGTCCCCCTCATGAGCAAATCCCATTCACCTTCCAGGATATATCATAGAAATAGAAGCGGACACTGACTTGATCAACTAGCAAGTGAAAAATTAGCCATGGCAAAAAATAGTGGTGCTTACCAAAGTCCATTATACTGGAAAAGTAAACCAGTAGTTCCGCATGTCTGCAAGTTTCTTTTCAGAATTCTTGTGTGTGTGTGTGCGCGCGTGTGTGCTGGCCAAAATGAGTGTGTGAACTCTGAATTGGGCTGGCTGGGGGATGGAAGAATGGACACTGAAAACATGAAAGAGCTTGTGTAAGGTACAAAGATCTTGGGGCAGCAGAAACACTGACGCCCTGGAGAAAAGCCCAGGGATCTCACTCACGGAGCAAGCTGTATGTCTAAACAGGCATGTTTGTGTAAACATGGATCAGAAAGGAGAGGCAGGCCAAAAGCACCTGGGGGCAGTCATGGAGGATGCGAAGGATCAGAGGCAGAGTGGACCAGATTCCCAGGCACAGAAAAGGGCCTTCACATGCCCCTAGACACCCAGCTACAAAGGGTTTTCTGTCTTCATGTGAAGGAGCATTCTTTCCACTATATGACCAGCCATATGAACACAGCTTGCCCTTTTCTGTAAGGTTTGGGAGACTGATGGCTCTGTTGCATAAGCATCTGCTACATTCNTCACTGAGGGACTGGTCAGCACTTAGGGTGGTCCTTCTGAAGTAGATGACCGCTTTCTGGAATCAAGTCCACCTCTGGATTGGGCAAAGGGCAGACCGGCACAAATGGGGTAGGGAGAGTTCAACATCTGTACCCCCAGTGTTGTCCTCTCATCCCAGATAGAATGGCTCCAGTGTGGGCATGTCGGAGGATGATGTCCCACATCAAGTTCTGTCCCACCTGAAGTTCTCACTCTACAACTTTTCTCCCTGAAGCAGTATCTCTTTTGAGGGTAAAGGGTAAATGTTGAATGTCAAAGTTCATGGGTTTATGGATGTCCCCTTCAAGATTCCCTGAATGATAGCTCCTGCTCTGGGCCAGCTTTTCCATTTGAATATCTACACCCCAGCTTTGCTCCTACAGAGATCCATCTACAGCTCTCGAAGGCAAGGCTTGGCCTTTCTCTGGGTGATTTCTGAACAACCAGCCCAGGAGACACTGGAAACATGCCTTCTTACCTTCTTAATCTGTAAACTTCAAAGAATCCTTGGGGCTCTGGCAGGCTGGTACCTGTCTTTCTTAGTGCTAGTTCAAAACAAAGCAGAAACTNTTTGCCCAAGGGCCTCTATCCAGCCAAGGTGTATAAGTAACATTTTCTCACAAGCACTCTGGGGACAGTTTCTCTTCCTTGCTGAATGGCTCAGCACAGAATGTTTTCAACCACAATAGACCTGTCCTTCATCTAGGGCTTTGTCGCTACTCCGTTCAAGGGCCAATGGGAATACCTGGAGCATATGGAGCTCACTGAGGGACTGGTCAGCACTTAGGGTGGTCCTTCTGAAGTAGGTGACCGCTTTCTGGCATCAAGTCCACCTCTCGATTGGGCAAAGGACAGACTAGCACAAATGGGGTAGGGAGAGTTCAACATCTGTACCCCCAGTGTTGTCCTCTCATCCCAGATAGAATGGCTCCAATGTGGGCATGTCAGAGGATGATGTCCCACATCAAGTTCTGTCCCACCTGAAGTTCTCACTCTACAACTTTTCTCCCTGAAGCAGCATCTCTTTTGAGGGTAAAGAGTAAATGTTGAATGTCAAAGTTCATGGGTTTATGGATGTCCCCTTCAAGATTCCCTGAATGATAGCTCCTGCTCTGAGCCAGCTTTTCCATTTGAATATCTACACCCCAGCTTTGCTCCTACAGAGATGCATCTACAGCTCTCGAAGGCAAGGCTTGGCCTTTCTCTGGGTGATTTCTGAACAACCAGCCCAGGAGAGACTGGAAACATGCCTTCTTACCTTCTTAATCTCTAAACTTCAAAGAATCCTTGGCACTCTGGCAGACTGGTACCTGTCTTAGTGCTAGTTCAAAACAAAGCAGAAACTATGGTGTAATAACTCTACAGCAGGTGTGAGATAGCATACTGGGGCATGGTTTTTGGGACCTTAGACTGGGTCATTCTAGGGACTTCATGGCATTTATCCACATTCAGAAGTTTTAGTAAAGTATTGCAAAGAAGTTAAAGACAAGAAAACTTTAGGACAGTGTCCCCCGACGCCTAATATTTCCTACCAGTGCTTCAGGACCAGGGGTGGCTGTAGCTCTAACCAGTCCTGGAGTGAATTGCCGAGATAGTCATGGATCAGTTAGTAAATCAGAACTGTGGATGGTTGGCTGGATGGTCATTCTCTGGAAACTTGCCATGACTTGTGTCCCAGACTCTTTAGGGCTTTCACTTGGGACCTAAAGTCTACGTGCTATTAGATTTAACTGCACACTTGGATGTGTTGTGTAAGGTTTTCTTCCACTGAATATCAATGTGTGTGAGATTTGGTGGATTAGTGATGAATTCATGAACATTCTGGCTCAATCATCCTGAGCTGCATTTGCTTCCTGTGCCCTGGATGTGTTCATGTTTTCCTATGTTTATAATGAAGACTGGGTGTGTCCATGTTTATAATGAAGACAGGGTGTGTCCATTGTGTTTGCCCATGATTGTGAGTTGATATTTCTTCCTGTGGGTCTGCCTGTGTGTCCTGTCTTCTTTCATGTTGCACCCATGCTTGTACCATTATGCACAGCTCTGCTGCCATATCTGTCTTGCACGTTCCTATTCAACATACATGCATTGTATTGCTCGTATTTACTCCTTCTTTTGTTAAGTTTGTGTATCTTTGTTAGACTGCATGTGAATTTGATCATTCCTGGATCAGATGCTTCCAACATCTTGAGTTGTGACTTTTTAAAAGACTTCCATGATATTTGCGCACATCAAGAAATGCTTTATCATAGGAATAGTTAACAGTGACCCACATGTGGAAACAAGAATACCCATAAACCTACAGTAATGCCTGATGGGCAAGAACATCACTCATTGAAGTGAGAATATTAATTAGGATCATAGAGAGCAAAGATGTTGCAGGAATGCATCTGTCAGGAAATTCTGTATCTGTCAGGAAAGATTTGGGGTTGACTTGTTAAGTGTTCTAAAAACACTACTGCAGGACTGAAATACATTAACTTTTACCGCTACCCATGTATTCTTGCCTTGATCATTAAACTAACATAACCCATGCCGAATTTCTTCATGATTGTCAGTAAATAATCACCCATGTGAGAGAAATTGGAGCTTGCCTTTCTGTCAAGAGAAAGTTGTTACGGAATTTTTGTCCCAGGGAAAAGGGGTGCATGATCAATTTCAAGTTCAAAGCCCCTTGCTATTTCTGTGTCATTTCTGGAAGGAAAGCACAGGGAATGGAATCACACCAACCTGCTTGGCACTGCGAACCAGTCCAAGGCAACAGGAGTAGAGAACACAGGCACAGGTCACTCAGCTGTCCACAGTGAGGACTTCCAACCCTGCCACCTCCTTGCATGTCAGTCCCCCTCATGAGCAAATCCCATTCACCTTCCAGGATATATCATAGAAATAGAAGAGGACACTGACTTGATCAACTAGCGAGTGAAAAATTAACCACGGCAAAAAAAAAGAATGGTGCTTACCAAAGCACCATTTGGTGCCACCAAATGGAAATGGTGCTTTCCATTATACTGGAAAAGTAAACCAATCGTTCCACATGTCCGCAAGTTTCTTTTCAGAATTTGTATGTGTGTGTGTGTGTGTGTGTGCGTGTGTGCATGCACACACATGTGTGCTGGCCAAAATGAGTGTGTAAACTCTCTGAATTGGGCTGGCTGGGGGATGGAAGAATGGACACTGAAAACATGAAAGAGCTTGTGTAAGGTACAAAGATCTTGGGGCAGCAGAAACACTGATACCCTGGAGAAAAGCCCAGGGATCTCACTCACAGAGCAAGCTGTATGTCTAAACAGGCGTGTATGTGTAAACATGGATCAGAAAGGAGAGGCAGGCCAAAAGCACCTGGGGGCAGTCATGGAGGATGTGAAGGATCAGAGGCAGAGTGGGCCAGATTCCCAGGCACAGAAAAGGGCCTTCACATGCCCCTAGACACCCAGCTACAAAGGGTTTTCTGTCTTCAAGTGAAGGAGCATTCTTTCCGCTATATGACCAGTCATATGAACACAGCTTGCCCTGTTCTGTAAGGTTTGGGAGACTGATGGCTCTGTAGCATAAGCAGTTGCTACATTCAGAGTTTGCCAGTTTGCAACATCACTCCTTAAAAGGGTGTCTTAGGTTGATCCTCTCACCCATCCCAGTCCTACAGGCCTGGGCTGATGGGGTAGGCTGGGGTGTGTTCTCACCTGGAGGCTGGATGAGAACAGAACTACTTTGAAAGGGCCTCTATACAATAAATGAGCAGACTTCAATTCCTCTGGCACTGGTGAGTCGTAGCTCTTAGTGGGACACTCTTCATGGTATCTCCATTTAGAGATGGTTCATCTCTAAATCTCTCTCTCCACTGAAAATTTGTGTCACATTTTGACACATGCCCAAATGTGTTGTTTTGAAGCATGGAACTCTATTTCATGTAAGAATACACACATTAAATTTTCTTGAGTGAAATATGGAATTCTCTATATTTCACCTGTGAAAATCTCACCACAAACCTTCCAAAACGAAAATGGAATTCTCTATATTTATATAAAAATGTATGCACATGTTATTTTCCTACATGAAGTTTGGAATTCTATGTATTTCACATATGAAAAACTGAGTGCTGACTTTTCCACATGAAATCTGGAATTCTGTATATTTCACTTATGAACATCAGGCCACTGATTTTAGTACATAAAATATGGAATTTTGGTGATTTTATGTATGTAATTTGGGGCACTGATTTTCCTCTGTTAAGTACGGATTTCCTTATATTTCACATAAGAAAATCTTGGCAGAGACTTAATACATGAGATAATGAACTTTTAATATTTCATTTAGGAAAATCTGGGTCATGATTTTCCTACATGAAATATGCAGTTGTCTGTATTTAATGAAAGAAAATCTGGACACTGATTTTCACATGAAATTTGGATTTCTCTAGTTTGGCATTTGAGAATCTAGGCACAGAGCTTTTTCCCATGAAATATGAAATTCTTGTATTTCACATTGAATTGGGGATAAACAAGGTAACATGAAATATGGAATTTTTCAAATTTCTCATTTGAAAATCTGTGTGCTGACTTTCCTTCATGAAGTACAGAATACTGTATATTTAACAATGGAAATAATTGGCATCAATTTTCCTACAATAAATATAGAATTTTCTATTTCATACATAAAGTGATTTTCACACTTGAGGTATGAAGTCACTATAAATTAAAATATGAAGTCAATGCTAGTTCAAGGTGATGAACAGGTAAGTCAAAATCCTTGAGGATGCGACCACACCTAATAGTTGAACCCTTCCTGTTCTGAAACTCAGAGACTTGATAAAAATTCTTTTATTCAAAATCGGGGGTCAGAAATACTAAATAAGAGACATAACCCTAAGACTTGGATTTTATCTCTTTAGCCACACTGACTCTTCAGCGGGGTTGCTTTAAAAAGCCACATGTAGGAACAATCAGTTTGTGGACACCTGAGAGCTGTGGTCAGCAGGCCTGGTGTGAAATCACAAGTGAGCTCAAAGCCAGGTCAAGAGGGTATTCTAGATCCTGGCTGCTACCATTCAAAGGCCAATTAGACATTCACGGATTATATGACCCTGGACAAGCTGTTTGACCTGGCTAGATCTCAGTGTGCTCATCTATAACATGGGGGTGAGGACGTCCCTCAAACTCCAGTGGTTGAGACCCTGCCTTCCAGTGTGAGGGATATGGCTTTGATTCTGTAGTCATGGAGATAAGATTCCACAAGCCTTGTAGTCAAAAAACAAAAATGTTTTCAAAGAAGGAAAATAAAGCGCTATTACAACAAATTCAATAAAGACTTTAAAAATTGTACACATTAAACAAGAATGTTACTGGTAAGAAGCCCAATGAGACATTAGACTTTCATTCAAAAGACATTAGATTTTCATTCAAAAAACTGCTTTCATTCTACAACTATGTAGCAATTACTGTTCTAGGCCCGAGCTGGGAGCAGAAGAGACTCCCTAGACAGCTGCAGTTTTCTGGTGGTGATTTTCACTCTCTTTCTACAGACATAAACCTGCACATCACTCCAGAGCTCTCTCATACGACAGCAAAAAGATCTGCAAGCTTTACCTGCCCACATTCAACAGTGAGCATAAAGCACTTGGCAAATTAAGAGAGAAGTTGAGAGGAAGGCTGAGGTTTTGGATGGGACACATTGGGAATCTGGGATTAGCAGATGCAAACTACTATACATAGAATAAACAAGGTTCTCCTGTATACCACAGGGCACTAGAATCAATATCCTGTGATAAACCATAATGGAAAGGAATATGAAAAAGTATACATGTATATAGCTGAATCATTTTCTTATACAGTAGAAATTAATACAACATTGTACATCACCTATACTTCAAGAAAATGAATTTTAAAGACAGAAGACAGAACTAAATGGAGAGTGTGCCCACAAGTGAACACAGAGCAGGCAAGCCTGCCCACCACATCCCTAACAAGGAACATGCCAAGAGGACAGATGAGTTGGGAGGTGGCCACTTCTTTATGCCCTTTAATTCCTGGAAAGACCCAAGGCTGGTCCTTCCCTATTCCACCACTGACATGCAGCAACATCAGCTGAAGTGGTGGTGATGGACAGGGCTGACCAAAGATGCAAGGGTGTTCATTGACCCTGAGCTAGTGACCAGGGGCGATGACTAGGTGCTGGTTACCAGGGTGATGGTGGAGGTGAATGGGTTCTGTGTGATCTCTTTCTGCTGGACAGCTGGGAAAGTGAAGGTTCATGGTCACACCGCTGCCTGGGCAAGGCTGTCCCAGGTCAAAGCTGTGGCGGAAGCAGGGCCCAATCCACATTCCTCGAGTTTCTCTGCTTTCAAGAGACAATGATTCTCCCATTGGTCAAACTTAAGCAAAGATCCACGGAGCCCTTTTCCCACAAAGCCTCCACCTAGGTCTTAAGGACTAATACAGTTTCCAACAGCTCAAGGCTGCGTCCTAGGATGACCCCCAACTATTTAAAGACCCCCAACCTAAGAAAATTCAAGGCTGCCAATAGAATTCCTATTTGCTCCAGTCAACACCTACAGATAGCACCCATTGCCCAGTCTCTATGGGAGGGCAGAAGCGTACATGAGTTTGAGTGAACTCCAGGAGTTGGTGATGGACAGGGTGCTGCAGTTCATGAGGTTGCAGAGAGTCAGACACAACTGAGCGACTGAACTGAACTGAATCATCTGTAGTCTCATAAAGATATGAATTTCTTAAATCAACACTCCAAAAGCAACCCCACCCAACTAGCCTACTTATATCAGACTTAGGTCACTGTCTTGTATATTAATGAAGGAGTTTTTAAGAGAAAGCTGGAAGTGACTGATGTGACACAGTTAAGTGTAGTCATAGTCCTGAGGTGAGCTCCCTTAGCCTCTTCTCTGCGATCTCCAGATAGAAAAGTCCTCTTTGTATTTGAGGATTCAGATAATTTGTATAAGCTGCACTCCTAACTAAAGATCAGATGGAGGTCACCATGCACTCTCCAAAACACCATTCATTTAATAAAGTCATGAGTGAAAGCACACCTTTGAAAAGATGCTCAACTCCAGTCTGATGTAGTCGATTCTACAAGACCAAAATCTTCCTCAGATGGCTCTGGGTTTCAACATGTGCAAAGTTCCTCTAACCGAATTATTATTTCAGAGTCATCCTTTGCTTAAAAGCCTCACACACTCAGAGGATCCTAGAGAAACTTCCTTCAGACACCAATGAGAGGAAAAGCACAGTTTCATTTTATCAACTGGAGTACTTTTCTATTAAGTGGGGAAACACGAGCTCTTTTAATGCACTCATATGTTTTTCCCTTTTCACTTCGACTGCCAGGAAGCTCAGAGGCAAAATGAAAGCCTAATGTTGCTAATTCTGAAGGCTGAAATAGTTATTTCTGTATACAGATGTTCCCCAAGATCTCTCACTATTCTATTTTCATCTTTCTCACTGTCTTGATTTCCATTTTATCAGTATATCACAAATCCTTTCTGGAAGTGGTGAAAACAACCACCAGACAATAGATCTATTTCAGAAAGAGAGGAATAGTATAAACGTATCATTCATGGGAACACTGACATCTGCTGCTGCTGCTAAGTTGCTTCAGTTGTGTCTGACTCTGTGTGACATCATAGACAGCAGCCACCAGGCTCCTTTGTCCCTGGGGTTCTCCAGGCAAGACTACTGGAGTGGGTTGCCATTTCCTTCCCCAATGCATGAAAGTGAAAGTGAAGTTGCTTAGTCATGTCCGACTCCTATTGAAACCAGGACTGCAGCCTACCTAGCTCCTCTATCCATGGAATTTTCCAGGCAAAAGTACTGGAGTGGGTTGCCATTGCGTTTGGGACACAACAATTCCAAAAACTTCATGGAATAAATGTGATCCCTGTTGCTTTCTACATCAGAAGTGGTCTTTCAAACACCAATCCACACAGAATTGGATGCTTCAGATGCCATCCATAATTTTAAGAGATGGGGTGGTGATCCATCCTTCCTGACTGACTCAACTGCCTCTCTCTCCCTGCTGTGTGTCACTGAGAGATATCCCATCCTCTTTCAATGAACTGCAGGAACTGAGGTTCCAGAACAGTTCACAATGATACAAACATGGAGGGGAAATGCTCAAAACCCATCCCCCCTCTTTCTTTAAGCAGCCAGACTAGGAAAACTAGAGGGGACACAAAACTGAGAAGATAGCTCCTGTCAGAAGTTGCGTGTTGTCTGTTTAGTCACTAAGTCGTGTCCAACTCTTTGGTGATCCCATGGACTATATAGCCCACCAGACTCCTGTGTCCATGGAATTCTCCAGGCAACACCACTAAAGTAGGTTGCCATTTCCTTCTCCAGGAGATCTTCCCGATCCAAGGATCAAATTTGTGTCTCCTGCATTGCCAGGTGGTGTATTCTTTACCACTGGGCCACATAATTAAACCTGACTATCCCTGTATGTAACTCAAAGTACAAGAGGCTTTATGGCTACAATCTCCAATTTGTCCTTAAGCCATGTCTCTCCTGGGCCCTTAATTAATTCTTATCTTTCTTGGGCATACCATCACCCATTTTCCAAATCAGCTGAGAAATTTGTTGCCTGCTTCACCAATGGGCCAAACATCCTTTAAATCATTCCTATGTTCCACTGGGGGTTCTACCAACATGCCTAGGGTGTGGAAGGTTTGAGAGCAGCCACTGCTGGTTCAGTCCCTAAGAGCAGCAAAGGGGAAACTGCTAAGACTCAGGCAGCAGTTCACAACTAGGGGAGATTTTGCTTTGTCAAGAGACTTTTGCCAGCCACCCCTGGGTAGATGCTACTGACATCCAGTTGGAAAATGCCAGGGATACTGCTAAACATCCTTCAATACCCAGGACAAAAAGTTAACCAGCATAAAATGTTAATAATGACAAGGTTAAGAAACCTAAGGCCCATGTCAGTTAAATGTAATTATGGCAGAACATGGGCCCAGGTGCACATCATACAATGTCCACTGGTTTCTAGAAGCCTAAAGAAAAACTCAGCAGTCTGGTCCCCTGACCCAAAAGGTCTTATATTCTAATAAGAAAATGTATTTTGAGATGCCTGGGTGACGTGAGTGGAGGGAAGGGAGAATAAATTCATCAAGGTCTTTGACCTGAACACTTTTTATCAGTTTCAGCCCTGTCCAATATCTTCACATTGACAAACACTTTAGGCATGTAAGTGAACATACTGGAAAAAGAAACTGCTTAGCTTCAAAATGACTTGACTGCTAGAATCAACTATTTCCCACTAACAGACTTCTTTTCTTGTGCTCAAAATCAACCACATTGGGTATCAGGAAGGTAAAAGTTGGGCAGGCCCAACTTAAGTTCTTATTCTGCTCAGTAACTAGCTAAGTGACCAGAAATTAATCCAAGCTCTGTTGTGGCACACTTTCTCATGTCAGAGGGTGACATGACATGTGATACTACAAATGGCAAAGTGACATTCTCAGGCCAAATCAAGGAACCAGAAACTGGTACAGTCACTCATACTCCTCCTTGGGAGATNTAAGTTCTTATCCTGCTCAGTAACTAGATAAGTGACCAGAAATTAATCCAAGCTTTGTTGTGGCACACTTTCTGATGTCAGAGGGTGACATGACATGTGATACTACAAATGGCAAAGTGACATTCTCAGGCCAAATCAAGGAACCAGAAACTGGTACAGTCACTCATACTCCTCCTTGGGAGATGGTTCTTTGGCTTCCTTCCTAGATTTTCTACCCTCCTAACAGAATGGCCTTTTCCTAAAATATGTCAAGTCCACTCTTTGAATCAGAGTCCAGACCCAAATGAATTGTTAGGGATTCCATCCCACCTTTTCTGATCAGCTGATCCTTTGAGGGATGAGGGAAGGGTTTTGCTTTGTCTGAAAAGTCCTTCTCAAGTTGGGGGCTCGTCTTCTCCTAGACTGATCTTGGGTCCACTTTCTCACTCGCTGGTGACATGCTTTCAGCTCCTCTTCCATCTCCACTGGGATTGGCAATTTGGGCTATTTTTTTTGACGGCATATGGCTTTTTGTCCATCTGAGCCCCCTCTTTGTCTTCAGTATCTTCTGGCTCTTTCCTGGACCTCTGCTCATCACTGATAGAGGCATTTCAGCTACTATGTGATTTCTCAGAATCCCTTGAATGACTATGCTCGACAGTCATATAAACATCTGCTGAGATTTCAAGCATGCCTAAGCAAACAAACAAATAAACCTAGAAAAAAAAAAGCAGCATGTGGTGTAGTCACAGAATAAAGAGCAGGGCTAAACCCCACTAATATTCCTATGCTCACTGGTGGAATAAAAATAATTAAAAAATACATCACATCATACTGGCCTGGTGGGGTTAGCAGTAGACTTAAGTTGCAGCTGACTACAGGTAACAAATGGAACTTGCCGGGAGAGTGTCAGTTACTGACGTTCAAAGATGACATGGGACCAAGCCTAATGAATTTCAGATCTATCCAGAGCTCAGTCTTGGCTCCAGAAGTAACACAGTGGGACACAGAGAATGGGAGGCATGGAAGTGAATGCTACACAGCTGTTGTTAAAACTGATCCATTTTCAGTTCAGTTCAGTTCCTGTCATTTGCTCAGTCATGTCCAACTCCTTGAGACCCCATGAACCACAGCATGTCCAACTGTTTTTCTATGTGTAATTGATTCCAGAGGAAAGTCATCCATTCAATGTCTAAAAAAAAGGAAAAATGATGAAACAGCATGAACTTCCTTCATACACAATCAAAAAATGGGAAAAAGTCTATTTCTAACAATAATTTCATTTAACCCATTTAAGATTCTGCTCCCAGTAGTAAGTGTCATCCATCTGTAGGTAAATAATCTGATATGCTACAATTTTAAAAAGAGGAAATCCCCATAAACTCTGTATTGTCTTCATTCTAGAGCAATGGTTACCTTGAGTGGGATCACGGAAGAGAAAATTGTAGAAGGATAAGAACCACAAATAGCCCAGCAGGATCAGGAGTGAATGATATCCACCTCCTCCAGGACTCAAACTGAAAAATCTAAAAACCAAATCGGGTTTAATTTCTGGATCTCAGGGCTTGTGCAGTTGGTTACTAAAGTTGGCCAACAGGATGAGAAGCGTGGACACACATGCTTGGATACTGGAGTCCAAAGGAGGTGGATTCAGATTCTCCTCCTCTGCTTTTATTAGTTGTGTGACCTTGAATGAGTGAACTACCTCTCTGAGCCTCTGTTCCTTCCCCTGGACAATGGGTGTGATAATAGTATCAACCTTCCAAGACAGTCTATACACAGTGCAAGGGGCATAGGAAGTCCTCCATAAATCCTTGATAACAATAACAAAATGAGGACCTGGACCAGCTTCAAGCAAGAAAACAAGACACACACCTCACTGTACTTTGCAACTATCTATTGTCTTGTCAAGATTTAGCAGGAATCTGTTGTGAATCTGCCTCTTGTGAGAGAGATGAGGGACAGGAGCAGACTGCTGCTGGACAGACTCACTCACCTCCATCAGGTCCATCTCAGCCTTGCTACGATCTTGAAGACACAAGACCACCACAGTCTTGTGAGATCAAGTACTGGAGGGAAATAGCGAATAACACTCATCACTTGGCTTCTTCTAGAAAACACGTTCTTCAGCCCAGGAGGAAAAAACCTTAAATATCTCTATCATTTATCCCAACAATATTATCTACTCACAGAGTGGGCTGACTTGGACATAAGAGGCTGAGAGAATATTTGGCAGATTTCTACTGAACTATCGCTTGGGTTGCTTTCAATATAGAAAATGCACAACGTTAGCCAGATGGTTGGTTTCTATGAAGCTCAGCATCATTGTGGATCCTCCAAAGTCAAAGATTAAATTATTTTCAACCTCAACAACAGCTAAAAAAGTGACACTGAGTCTGGCCATTTTGCTTTGAACTTCAGGCCCAGATCAGCATGGGTTTGTAACCTAGAGCGGTGCTGAGCCTCGCAGAGAATATGCTGATAAAAGATGGGGAGCTCAGTTCATTTACCCAGAGACTGTATTCTTCATCAATCTAGTCTTGAGCTCAAATTAGAAAGAAAGGGAAAATAGGAATTTCCCTGGTGGTACAGACATTAGACTCCATACTCCCAATGCAGGGGGCCCTGGTTTGATCTCTAGTCAGGGAACTAGATTCCACAATTGTGGCTAAGAGTTCACATGCCACCATCGAGGGTCTAAATTCTCGTGTCTCATAAATAGGACTTCGCCTAAACAAATAAATATTGAAAGAAAGGGAAAATAAAAGACAGGGACACACTCCAGCTGGTGTGCTGTACCTCTCTTTGGCTCCTGGTATCTTTCTGAGGAATGGGGACCAATTAGTCTTGGACAGGAGCATGTGTCTTCTTGCTCAGGTAAGATGTCAACTCCTCCTCAAACCGGCCGCAGGCAAAGTTCAGTTCAGTTCAGTCGCTCAGTCATGTGCGACTCTTTGCAGCCCCATGAATCACAGCACGTCAGGCCTCCCTGTTCATCACCATCTCTCAGAGTTCACTCAGACTCACGTCCATCGAGCCAGTGATGCCATCCAGCCATCTCTTCCTCGGACGTCTGCTTCTCCTCCTGCCCCCAATCCCTCCCAGCATCAAAGTCTTTTCCAATGAGTCAACTCTTCGCATGAGGTGGCCAAAGTACTGG
>SJYH01009620.1:4503-16874 GCA_006408735.1 Sylvicapra grimmia | reverse complement strand
GCCGCAAGGGCACCGAGCTCGCCAGGGCGACTCGTCCTTCGCGTTTCTCAGCTTCAGGAGGTCAGGCGTGGGTGGGAGGGAGTCATATCCAACACAGTTTTACGGACGAATATTCTGCCAACCAAGCGCACGCTTTTTTGCATGGTATTTTCCATTGATTCTTTCCAGGTAGAAAGGGCTTTGGCGGGATGAAAGGCCTGAAGACACTTTCTGTATTTTATTTCTATCTCTAGCCTTGAGACGCCTGCTTTGTATTTCGAAATATTTAATAAAACTTTAAAGTCGTTTTATATAGTTTATCTGGGGGCTTCCCAGGTGGCGCTAGTGGTGAAGAACCGGCTTGCCAATGCAGGAGACTACAGAGGTTCAACCCCTGTGTGGGGAAGATCCCCTGGAGGAGGGCATGGCAACCCACTCCAGTATTCTTCCCTGGAGAATAAATTTAAATTTTAGTTTTTATTTGTGTGATTTTCTTAAACCTAGGTAAATTTAGCGCTGCAGTGTTTTTCAACAGTTTAATGTAGTAAAGAGGTAATGACAGCTAAGAAATGTAACCGTCCATAGGGTACATTATGAAGGCAGCTTCATTTACCAGTAAAAATATATATATAACTTTTTAAAATTTTGAATCTTATTGCAAATACTGTTTACTTCTACTTTTAAAGGTGAGTGGGGTAAGAAAAATAATTTTCTGCCGTAAATTTGGGATCAAGAACTTCACTCTTGAGTTTTCTAAAAGAAAAAAAAACCAAAACCTTTTTGTACTTGTATAGGACTATGGTTAATTAAGATAGATGTTTAGTACTGTGGAGTACAGTATTTATCAGGTTAATGTCCTGGAAAGTCTGAGCAAAGTAGTCATGTGAGGCTGTGTGCTTAGTCTCTGCAGTTAAGTTTCCCTATGGCTTCAGATACTACCTTAGGTTTTACTGATGTTTTCTCCTGTGTATGAGCCTTCCTAATAGTTAAGGACAACCAAGGATAAAGCTGTATGGTGTAATTAAGAATAAAGTCTTATCCATATTAGAAATATGCTGATGCTCACCTAGGAAGAGTGTGTAGAATATATGTATTTTCAAGGAAAACAGTTAGCCCCACTTTTCTAAATTTATATTTTTTCTGCTAGATAGGTGTCTGAGAGCCAGGCATTTCAGTTGAATGCTTTGATGTGTGGTCTAACCTTTTTTCAGAGGTTAGGTTCATGTAGCTTTAATGTTTGTATAACTTCTCTAGCATTGCTTTAATTGTATTAAGCTCTGACTAAATGAGGAAGAGAATTGCAGTGTCCAGGAAAGTGCTGCAAGGTTTGGCTCTCAGCTAGGATTCCGAAGAATGACTTCAGGCCAAGGGATCCCCAGCAGTCAATCCCAGTGGACTTTAGTTACCCCATCTATGAAATGGCCTTAATCACAATGTCCTGTCTCACTGGGTTGTTGAGAACATTAAACCAGGTGAGGGGTGTGAAAATAGTTGGAAACCCCAAATCACTATGTATTTCTATTATATCTTGCTGTCTTTGTAGCAGAAACATTTTTAAAAGTTTCCTGTTATGCGAAAAGTTAAAATCATAAATGTGGATTTTACTGAACAGAGCTTGAGTCTATGCGCCCGATACACAGCAAAGCCAATCTCCTGACCCTGCATGGTGGGGAAGGAAAGTGCCGTGTTTATTGCAGGGTTCCTGCAAATCAAGAAGGGGCGGCTCATGTTCAAAAGACCCAGACTCCCAGATGACTCTCAAGAAAGGGTTCTTAAAGACACAAAACAAAAGAGCGAGGGTTGCAGGGTGTGTGATCAGCTTGTGGACTTCTGACTGGTAGGTGGTGACATAACCAGGTGACTTGGGGAATCTTAATAACAATCTGGAACAACAGTCTGGTTCCAAATAGAAAAAGGAGTATGTCAAGGCTGTATATTGTCACCCTGCTTATTTAACTTATATGCAGAATACATCATGAGAAACACTGGACTGGAAGAAACACAAGCTGGAATCAAGATTGCTGGGAGAAATCTCAATAACCTCAGATATGCAGATGATACCACCCTTATGGCAGAAAGTGAAGAGGAACTAAAAAGCCTCTTGATAAAAGAGAAAGTGGAGAGTGAAAAAGTTGGCTTAAAGCTTAACATTCAGAAAACGAAGATCATGGCATCCGGTCCCATCACTTCATGGGAAATAGATGGGGAAACAGTGGAAACAGTGTCAGACTTTATTTTGGGGGGCTCCAAAATCACTGCAGATGGTGACTGCAGCCGTGAAATTAAAAAAGACACTTACTCCTTGGAAGAAAAGTTATGACCAACCTAGATAGCATATTCGAAAGCAGAGACATTACTTCGCCGACTAAGGTCCGTCTAGTCAAGGCTATGGTTTTTCCTGTGGTCATGTATGGATGTGAGAGTTGGACTGTGAAGAAGGCTGAGCGCCGAAGAATTGATGCTTTTGAACTGTGGTGTTGGAGAAGACTCTTGAGAGTCCCTTGGACTGCAAGGAGATTCAACCAGTCCATTCTGAAGGAGATCAGCCCTGGGATTTCTTTGGAAGGAATGATGCTAAAGCTGAAACTCCAGTACTTTGGCCACCTCATGCAAAGAGTTGACTCATTGGAAAAGACTTTGATACTGGGAGGGATTGGGGGCAGGAGGAGAAGGGGACGACAGAGGATGAGGTGGCTGGATGGCATCACTGACCTGATGGACGTGAGTCTGAGTGAACTCCGGGAGATGGTGATGGACAGGGAGGCCTGGCGTGCTGCGATTCATGGAGTCGCAAAGAGTCAGACATGACTGAGCGACTGAACTATAACTATAATGACAGTCTTCTAGTTCCAGCTTCTTATGGTGGGAATGTAGTCACCACTCCCACCGTGGGTGGGGTCTTTGTTCCTGCAGAACAACTCAAAGGTCTGTGTTAGACTGTTGTGTGTGTCCCTTTAGGAGTTAGCAGCAGCAGCAGGACTTGGTTTGTCGCTGAACTATTGTTTACTCTTTCATTACTTTTCTTGCTTACATTTCCTTCTTTCTGTGTTTCTTCTCTTTCCCCATTAGTAACTGCCTGAATCTGCCCTTGGGAACTTCAGGAAGGCCTTGGAGACTAAAGCCCTTTTCTGTAACAAGAAATGGGGGCATGGAGGGGCTTTTGTACCCAGAAAGGCCCTACAGGGTCCCACTCATTTTCACGAGGTGTGAAGCTGTGTATTTTGACCTGGAAATACTTTTGTGGACTGAACGGAGGGAGTGAGTGTCCTACTGTGCTTGTTTTCTCTGCTGTTCTTGGCAGCAGTGGGATCTCATGCTAGCCTGCCAAGAGGTGATTGAGGACAGGTTTGAGGACTGGTATCAAAAGTCTCATCAGAAGCTCTTTTATTAGCCTTTTCCCCTAGAAAGACAGACTTCTCTCTCCAGAACTTATTAAAGGGATGTTTCCTCTGTTTGTTCTTCCAGTCTTCCTTACAGCCCCTGCTTTGCTTCTGCAAAAGCAAATGAAGCAATAAGAAGACAATTTCATATTCTCCTCCAATCAGAAATGGGGTTCTGTGCCTGCTCATCTCGTCAGTTCTACATTCTTTGCAATCCTGGACTACTCAAGAGCTCCAGTCTTCTTACAGCCTGCCAAAGGGGTATAGAGGTTTTCCAAACTAAAGCTGTTGTAGAGTTTTAAAGTCATCTTATTAACGACAGAGTTGACATCTGCAGCAAAAATTTAAAATCATGTTTCACATAGATTATAAACTCCTGTCAGTTACATTTTCTGAATAAGATTGAAATACCTTTCTTATTGAAGTGAATTTTCAAGTGTATTTTAAAATGTTGATTTTTTTTTTTTTGGTTGAGAAACCTGAGTTGAAAGAGCAAGCTCTAACCAAAGGCAGTGTGTGGATTTTGTTTGGATCTGGTATGGATGAAAACAGCTCTAAAAGGCATTACTCGGACAACTGGGACATTAAAATAGGGTCTCAGTATTAAAATATTAAGTAATTAGCAATAGTTTTTGTTGTGTGTGTTGGCAGTATTATTGTACCTAGTATTGAATTTGAATGATAGGTTTGAATCCGAGCCCTGTTGCTTTCCAGCTGTGTCAGTTCAGTCTTGGACAAATTTCTTGGTTTTTGTGGTTTGGTAACTGTTTGATGACACAGCATAGTGCTGTGTATACTTACTGAAAGAAATGTTCTATTAACTTGTATTTTTATGAATATTCTGTGCTTAGTCCCTGGTACTCTCCTTTTGGTACCTTTCAGCTTTCCTTTCCCTGATTTCTTCTTCTTACCTTAATGAAAATCTTGAATCAAGAACTTTCTGGATCTCTATTCTGTTATCTTTTCAAAGAAGAATAAATTATTTCCTCACATACCTTATCAGTGGAAAGCAAAAGAAGATAGCTTTTTTGGGGGGAGGGTGGTCCTCTCCTGTTATTCTCCCTCCTGAATTAAGAAAAATAAATTAGAAGGAGCAGCTAAGCTTGGAGACAGGACGTGTGTCTTGTGGTCTGTCCAAGTCTGTGCGTGCTTATACTAGAGATTTATTCCCCTTCCTAGAAGAGTGGATGGATGTGTATGAGCACGCATGTGCAGAGGAGGCCTTCCTAAGTAAGCCTAGATCATGAGTGTTAGAAAATCAGTTTATCAGTCAGCATGCTCTTAGAAACCCCAGGTAAGTTGGGTGTTTGCAGTGAGTATTCTCCAGTTAATAAGGTTTTCTATTCTGTTAATTTTAACTTCTAAGCTTCCAGGAGAGCTTTAAGAATTTATAGTTAATACCCAAGGGAGAAGTTGCAGAGGAAAACAGAACTCTTTCCAAATAGAATAGAATGTTAGAGCTGAGTGGTCCTCAGACATCAGATAGTCCAGCGCTTCCCTGGCCGTATGGGAAAACTAAGATCCAGACCACGCAGAAAAGTTGAGACGTCGAGACCCTCTGGATGCCGAAGTTGTGAAGCCAAAACAGGAATGTGTATTTAAGATTCGAAGGGAAGTAGTGATGCGCAAAATGGTTTTGAAAAGAAGCTGCCAGCGCTTTCTTCGCACCTCCTCTTCCTGTGTGCGTCTCCCTTCTCTGCCGCGAGCTTCCTTACCCTGCCCTTGGCTTTGCTTCCCTGTCATGTAAATGACCTTCAAACACTCTGAGGCTGAGAGTTGAAGCAGAACTGGCCACAAGAGTCTTTTTTCTGCCTTCCAGTTTAGTTTTGACCAGTTGAATATCACACATTATGATTTGTAAAAACTCCCTGATTTTAACTGGAAGTAGACAATCAGGTAAAAGTTGGTGAGAATAAATGAAACAGTGGTCACCATTTTCAGCCTCTTAAGAGAATTGCAGTCTAGAATATCTCAGAATCTTACTTTACTCTCAGGAGTGATATACACAGACTATGCCAGGATCCTTTTAGTACTGTATAAGCAAGTTATAAATTACCTAAATTACCCAGAGTACTTGCAGAGAAAGCTAACAATTACTGTCAGTAATTTTAGGAAAAGGAAACAAATTGGCAGTGCCCAGGAGACTTGTTGAAAATAAAAATGGGTGTGGAAGAGACCTGGGACCAGACAAGCAGTATTCAGATAAAGGAGAAAAAGAAGATAACGTTTATTCAGGGTAGTCCTGGTCCTCCTCCTCTGTCACCTCCATCATCATTCTGCTTTTTTTTTTTTTTTTATTGGCTGTGCGAGATCTTTGGTTGGGTCAGGTGGGATCTTAGTTGGGGCAGATGGGGTTTTGTTCCCTGATCAGAGATCAACCCCGGGGGCTCCCTGCATTGGCAGTGCAGTCTTAGCCACTGGCCCACCAGAGAAGTCCCTCCAGCAACATTCTTACCTGGTTTCTCCTTCACAAAAATTCAAGGTCAAGTGAACCCAGAAAAGCTGTATCTGTTTTGAGTTTTTTTGTTTTGTTTTGTTTTGAGGTTTTTTAACCTTCACTGAAGCACAGGCAGCATCCCGAGTGGAGAGAGGGTGTTCTCCACACAGTTGACATTCCTGTCCCCAGGTGCAGTTCATGTTGCTTTTGGGTTTATCTTTCTTTAGAATAGCTATTCATACTGGGAAACTTCTCTTTTCTAGTTTGGCCCTGCATCAATGTCCTTTTTAGATTTTTTGACTGATAGTTGATTCACGTTTTGGACAACTCTGACACAGAATTAAGAGACGTTGAGTTGTGGATTTTTGTATTTCCCAAGGATGTTTAGAACAGTTTTATTCTCAAGGTCATTTTATAATCATTAAACCACTATTAAAGTGATGTGATCAACATTATTTTTGTGATCAGTTTCACGTAGGACTTTTGTACTGAGCAGGGAATGGTGGCAGAAATTAATTCCTCCTTCACGTTCCTCTGTAATCTGCCCTAAGGTCACCTGTTGTAAAATAGGGTAGAGTTTGAACTATTGTACAATTCAAGGGAGAGTTCTGAATCGAAAACTAAATTATCAAGTTAACATTTTGGATTTTAAGAACTACATCTTGGAATATTTCTGAAGTAATCTGTAGGGGAAAAAAACAAACAGCCATTGGTCATTGATCGGTGAATAAAAGGCCTCTGTTCAGACCCTGAACAGAGGAGAACAACCCCAGAGGTGACTGCAGCCTGTAAACTGCGGGACCCTGGCTCAGGACGTTGCCCCCCAATAAAGCCCTGTGCTCAGCTGGGACCTGCTTGTTCCACAGTGGAAATGTCATCTGTTAGAACAGCTCACTTAGCTGTGAAAGACGGGCTCTTCCTAGGCTGGTCGTAGTTCATAATGGAAGCTATTTGAAGTGTATAATTAGCACCTTTGGCAAGTACGTTCATGCTGAAAATTAGAACTTCGTGAGCCCTAACTCGAAACAACTCGAGGAGGGGCCTCCCTGGTGATTCTGTGGTTGAGACTCCGCTTCCGGTGCAGGGGGCATGGTGCGGGTTTCCTTCCGGGATTGGGGAATCGCGCGACATGCCCACGAACAAAAGGACAAGATGAGTTCTTCAGACGCGACTGTGTGTATAAAGATTTTTATCGTTTTATTCCAGTGATTCTTTCAGTGAAAGTGAAGTCGCTCAGTTGTGTCCGACTCTTTGCGACCCCATGGACTATAGCCTACCAGGCTCCTCTGTCCATGGGATTTTCCAGGCAATAGTACTGGAGTGCGTTGCCATTTCCTTCTCCAGGGGGTCTTCCTGACCCAGGGATTGAACCTGGGTCTCCAGCATTGTAGACAGACGCTTTACCGTCTGAGCTACCAGGGAAGTAAGCTGTACTTTAATAAGAGTATGCCTTAACAGAACTATTCAGCTATATCCTGGAAAGAAGAACTACCCTTTCAGCAGTAAAAGTAACTTGACATATTTCTGAATGGCGTTAGTTTTAACATTCAGGAAAACAATTAACATTGAAAGATTTTTCTCTTCATTCAGCAAACATTGTTTGAATGCCTTGTGAATGCTGGGTGCCACTTGGACCAGAGTTTCAGTCATGAACAGAATATAGAATTACACGCCTATTTTTAGGGGCTTATGTTCTGGTGATAGCCTGTTAGTCAGTAAGAGTGGAAAGTTCGTTGTGGATAGAATTCTGCAGCACTGTGCTTCTGTCCAACTAGTTGTATTCAAATAAATGCTCCCTTGAAGCCTGTGCTGTCCAGTCTGAGAACCCCCAGCCCCAAGTGGCCGTGGAGCTCGTGGAGGATGGCCAGTCCAGGCTGAGGTGTCCCGGGGGTGTTGGCGCCCACTGGATCTCAGAGACTTAGAGTCAAAAAAGCATGTAAAATGCCTCATTGTGAGGTTGTTCTTGATTACATGTCCAAATTAAAACATTCTGAAACATTGGAATAAATAAGGTTAGCTCCTGTTTTTCGTTTTTGTTAACATAGCTTCTAGAAATCCTTAACTTCCTATGTGGCTCCCGTGTGTGACTTGCACTGTATTCCTACTGGATAGCCTGGCTTTAAGGATTAAGTTTATTTTTGATAAAATTAAGGTTTACTTTCTTTAGGTAAAGGTTATTAGTAGAAATATCACCAACTCATCCTTTTTAAAAATGTGCTGCTTGTGTTGTAGTTCTGTTACTGAGACGTGGACATGTGTGCCGGTAAAGAAACTGAAATGTTTCTAAGCATCTGATCTTTTTTTTTTTCCTTCCCTGTGTCTTTCCTGTCTGAATCCCGGCGGCTCCTCACGAAACAGTACGGTAAGAGCCTCTCTCTCCTTCGCTCAAGGCTTCTGCAGACTTTGCGCCATAGCAGAGTTATGGACAGGAAACAGCACCTCCTGCCTCCATCCTGCAGGCTGCGGGCCGCGGGCGCCTCCACCGCCGCCTCCACTGCCGCCTCCAGTGTCCCCTGGGTCCCCGAGGCCCCTCTGGACTCGGGCTTCCCTCGAGGACCAGCGCACTGACCTCCACCTATCTGCAGCACAGGCCAGACGCTACTCCAGAGCAGCGAAGGGACAGCTGGAACCTCGTGCTAGATAGGAAAGGTGTATTCTGCGGTTAGATAATTTCGTAACTAGTTTTGAAATTATATTTACCCTTTATGTTCTTTTTAAGAAATGTATCTTAAGTATATCTCAGTGCTTATAACTACAAGTGTATATATAGCCCTTGACTTGCGGAACCCTGTGTCATATAACCCTACACTCAGGCCAGTGAAACTGTGGGCAGTGTCATGTGACCGGAAGTCCCCACCCTGCCTCAGGTTTCAGATTCACGCCACGGCCTCCACTGTCTGGCCACAGCTGTGACGCAGATCCCTGGTATGGCCGAGCCCCGCAGGGAGCCGTGTGCGTGAGCGATGGGAAACAGTTAAACAGCAAGTGATGGGGATAGACTGACGTGGTAAAAAAAAAAAGGCAGAGAAGAAGATGATATGGGATAAAGTGAGGGCCACAAGGGAAGGACAGGTCCCTCCCTGAAGTAAGCAGGTGAGGAGGGGGAGACATTGTGTCACTGGAGGTCTGGAGGGTGAGGAAGAAGGGAAATGGCCAGCCTTCATCTAGACACCAGAACTAGGAAAGGTTCAGCCGTGTGTGTCTCAGACGGAATCCAGTCTGAAAGCAGGACTAAGTAGCCACCCCAGCACCTCAGAGGTTCTGTGCACCAGCTGTGCCTAGGTTACCGGGTCCGTAACTCAGACGTGGCCGCCACAGTTCTCAGCATGCTGGCACAGGACAGCTCTGACGCTGGATAGCTTCTCAGGGCACACCTCATGCTTGCATCAAGCATATCGTGCAAACATTTCAGAGTATTAGATCATGACAAAGGGAATTCTCATCTTTTTTTTTTTTTTTTGCATTTCCCTTCTTTCTCATTCTTAGGAGGTTTTGAATTTTAGTGAATCTTGGTCAGTATTAAAAAATGCAGATCTAGAAATGTATTCTGCAGTCTAAATTTATCTTAAATGCTCTGACAGGCAGAAACAAAGCACTGCTTAATGTTCTGATAACCAAAAGGGTCTTTAGCCAATGATGTGTGGTTTCCTTCATATTTTACTTTTATTTTTTTTGGCTGTGCCGCGTAGCTTGTGGGAATCTTAGTTCCCCAGCCAGGGATCAGACCTGGGCCTCAGAAGTGAGAGACTGAGGCCTAACCACTGGCGCCAGGGATTCCCTCCCTCATACTTTCAAGTATTATTTGCAAAATGTGCATAAATAAGACAAGTTTTAATTTAATAGGGAAAGCCCCCGGGCTTATTTCAGCCTCAGAAATTAAATTAAATTGGCTGTCACTGCTGTTCAACATGGACAGCTAAATTCTGGTGGCCTGTGATGACTGTGGTTGCCGGTAAAAAACAGTTGGTCCATTTTCTAACTATAGGTTGCTACTATTATTTTAAAAGTATTTTTCAATCTTTATTTCATACTATCGGAGGTTCCAAGTATAGATTTTTTGGTTCTCTGATCTGAATATGATCATATGTACTGAAAGCAGTTTCTTCCCTTTCTAAGTTATTTTCTTCAGAAAAAGTATCCAACTTAGGGTCTGTATTTTAAGATATACTGACACATATCTTAATGAAAACTTGAAAAAGAAGTTCTGATAGATTTAACCACTGCTGAGAATAGTTCTAACAAGGTTTAAGTTAAGCTGCGGCAAGAATGAATTATGCAAGAAGTTGATCTCATTTGAAAATTCTCTAAATGAGATAGAGGTTACTTGCCTGTCATCTGGAAGTTAGCAGGGACCTTGGTAAAGTGCCTGCTCCCTTCAGTTTGGGGTCTCACCGGTGAGAACTGCTGATTCACAGGCCAGCACTTGCACAACCCAGCGCCTGCCTGCCTGGTAACCTTCCAGGGTTAACCGCACAGTTCGCGTTACCGTCTAAGGAAGAAGCTGCAGCTGTTCATGGCTCCGTCTTCACTTTTCCTCTTCTTTCTCTCCTATTTTTTATAGCACTTTTGGGGCCCAGTCGCCAACTGGGGTCTTCCCATTGCCGCCATCAATGACATGAAGAAGTCCCCAGAGATTATCAGTGGGCGGATGACATTTGGTAAGGACGCAGATGTGAATAATTGGGAGGATTTTTATGTATAATTATAGCATGATACAGCTCCTGCGTACATTTCAAGTTTGTCGCCCCAGATACTGCAGTCACGTTAGAAAGTACCACAGAGAGCCTGCTGGCGTTGAGGGACCTTACGTCACACAGAAGGGAGCAGCGGGGCTCCTGTGTTTAGAAGTATTTGTTAGGGTCCTGTCTGCCTTTCAGAGTTAGTGCCCCCAGTTAAAGAGTGTGTCCTCTTGAGCTTTATTCAGAAAAAGTATCTTTAAGTTTACTTGAAACTCTTAATATTTGACCTTAAAACATGTTGGGGGATTAAATAGCAGGTCTTTCAGATAACAGACTATAAACAACTCTAGGGGACAGAAAAGGAGCTCAGAACTGATGTCCGTGCACTGACTTTAATAAATATCAGAGTACCCAGCAACGGGGCAGACCGTCTCATGAGTTTCCCGATGCGGAAGCATGTAGAGGTCGTAGCAGAAGAGGCTCCTGTGTTGAGGCAGTCGGCCCCGCAGCCCTTGCTCCTGGCGGCTGTCAGTCACTGTCTGTCTCGCGTGTCCTGACAGCCCTCTGCTGCTACTCCCTCACGTTCATGAGATTCGCCTACAAGGTGCAGCCTCGGAACTGGCTCCTGTTTGCCTGCCACGCCACCAACGAAGTAGCACAGCTCATCCAGGGAGGACGGCTGATCCGGCACGAGTGAGCAGACCCCTCCCACCCTTTGTATTTTGAGGAGATGGGCGGAGTAGAGCAGAAATCTCTAGGGTGTGGGTGTGGACCGAAGTGCATCCCAGCTGGGGAGGCTTGGTTCTGAGCAAAACTATGCCGAGAATTTGAAACAGTGATTGGGTGGTTAATACACAGTGGAAAGTCACTGATTAAAACAGAACAGTGGCATGAAGTAGGCGATCACTGTTTCTGTAAAATCCTGACTGGAAATAAGTGTTTCGTCAAGCTCTCCATGACCTTTCTTAAAGCCCTCCTGACCTTTGAGGCTGATGGAGAAGTTGTTTCCTCACGGGTTTTGCCTTGTGCTTCTTCCCAGGATGTCTAAAAAGGCATCAGCATAACAATGGGAGATGAAGAACCGGCCTTTGAAGGGACTGCGTCGCCAGCTGCTGTTGCCGAGTCACGGATTCCACCGTCATGAATAGTCTTGCTGAGGAAAATACGCAGAATGCTGTTTTTACTAACCAGACTATTTTTCTAGACATAGCAGAGTCCGTAAACCAACTCTCTGCTGCCTTACGAGTACTGAATATTTTCCTTCTCTTCAGAAAGAGTAGCACAAATATGCAATCAATTTAATAATTCTCAGTGAAGGTTTTATCTGCAGTAATATGTATATTATCTATAAGAATATACTTAGTGAAAAGCTGAAGAGAACAAAATTTGTAACCATTAGCATTTAAGTACTCAGAAGTCATATCCTTAATGACCATGACCCGGCTGACAGCTGGCCGCATACCGGAAAGCACATTGCCAATGTTTGAAAAGCTATTTGTACTTCTGTGCAGTGTGTATATTGAAATGCTGTAAATTAATGGCAATAAATGATTTAAATATTTGTCAAAAGAGTATGATTAAATTAAATACCTTGCTATGTTTGTTAAGAAACTGAAGAACTGTATCCCAGAAAGGACACTTACAGGTGAAAACTAGAGCTCCCTGAAAGTGGGTGAGCCAGCCGGGGGCAGTGACAGGCTGGGGCCTGTTTCCGGAGGGCACCCCCAGTCCCTGCTGCTCATAGTGCCCTCTGCCTTGTGGGCAGGCAATGGAAAGTGGGTGCCCCTGGGCCTGCACCTGGACCCTGCCGAGGTGTCCTGGGCACACCCGTGCTGTTGCCGTGGAAGCCGTGGGGACTGCAGGCCCCCGGCACACGTCAACACCGTGTGGTCAGCG
>SJYH01009618.1:3251-15697 GCA_006408735.1 Sylvicapra grimmia | reverse complement strand
AAATGGCATAACAGATGGTAGATTCTGAAAACTAATATTAACTCATAGAACTGAAACAAAGGATGCTTTCTATTTTTCATCTTTAAATTTTTATAAATATTCTTTCCCCAGAGAATATTATTAATAAAACTCAGCAACAGAGTTCTCAGTATGCAATACTGACAGACCATGTGGTGAGTTATGAGTTTTGAATTGTTGATTTCACTGGCAATAGTAATATATAAGACATTTATATTTAGGGTGTAAACTGAAGAAATGGGCTACATTTAGTTCTGACTTTTATTCACATTTTATAAATTTTGTAGATGTGTTGATTTTGTAGATATCATGATACTGTGATGCAATAGTTTAATATATTATGTGACTCATGGTGACATTGAAGAGTAAGTTACTTGAGAGTCTTTGAGTTAGGAGCTTCNTATTCTTGCCTAGAGAATCCTGTGGACAGAGGAGCCTGGTGGGCTGCTAAACATAGCAGAGTCGGACATGAGTGAAGTGATTTAGCACACATGCATGCATACTTTCCATTTCTCTTCTGAAATTCCCCATTTGTTCTTGTAATTTATCCCTTTTCTCAGGAGCTCTTTTACCATATTTAACAATGTTATTTTGAAGTCATTATCTGTTCATCTCAACTTCTATGTCTCCTTTATCTACTGTTTTTGTTAATGTTTTTGTTTGTGTTGCTTTGTTTTGTTTTTGTATTCTAGACGTTTTGTATAAAACAAGATTAGAGCCCTAACGTAAATAAGTTTTATCCCAAAAGAGATTGCTGCTGATGGTGAGGAAAATAGTCAGTCATATGGACAAGAATCTGTCATGTGATCTAGAAGGAAGAATTCGAGATGATCACTATGATTTCCTCATCTGGTACACATTCTCAGTTTTTTTTTTCCTTCCTTGAATATAAGTGGGACTGTAAATAACATAGGAAATCACACCGGTGGTTTAGTTTACTTAAGTCGCAAAAGGGAAGGATTTTTATAGATGTTAAGGTGGCAAAACAGTTAATTTTAAAATAATCAAAGGGAGAATATCTGAGGTGTGTCTGATATATTCATATAGCAGTCCTTTAAATGGGTCAAAGATTCAACCTGCAAGGTTGTGGCACTGCTGGAGACCTATGGCTACTGATGGTACCCTAGCATTGTGGAGATAGCCAACATATGTAACACAATACTGGATGGATGAAATCAACAGCAATTTGTTAATCATGCATGCTACTCAGGAGAAGTATGCACATTACGTCATTCAAGGTCATGCACGGTCTTGCATTCAAGAACAGAGTACAACCATGTTCTGTAAGAGGCAGGCTTTGTAGTGTCAAGAGGGTAATGCCCTCTGAGTCCCAAGGGAAGATGTGATTGACTTATTTGAATACTTCCATAGCTTAGCAGTCCATGGTACAGTCCTTGTGTGCTGCAGTCCATTGGGTCACAAAGAGTCAGACATTACTGAGTGACTGAACTGAACTGAGTAGAGTTGCAGGGAGTTGAAGACTTAAGGATGAGCAGGGAGTGTACCTGGTGTGGAGGAGGAGGATTGTTTGATTGGGGGACCTTATATAGGGATTAGAGTGGGGAAGAAACTTGCAGGAAGGCCATCCAAGACACTTCTGATTTTACACACAACCTTATATCACAGAGAGGGTGAACTTGCTTTGTGACTGTAGTTTTTTGGAATTCTAATCCATCAAACTAGCTTACTAAAGCAATTTAACTGATTTTTCCTTACCCTCTTGCATGGAAAATTCAGAGCTCTACCTTCTGTAGGATTAGGGATAACATTCATGAAGGGTATCTTTATTCCTGAGGCTCATGCCTTTTTGGTATTTAGCCTTAGATATTTCTTCTTTGGAATTTCCATGGGGTGTTACTGGTAAACAACCCACTTGCCGATGCAGGAGCTATAAGAGATGTGGGTTTGATCCCTGGGTCAGGAAGATCCCCTGGAGAAGGGCATGACCATCCATTCCAGTACTCTTGCCTAGAGGATCCCATGGACAGAGAAGCCTGGTGGGCTATAGTCCATAGGGTCGCAAAGAGTCAGACATGACTGAAGCAACTTAGCATACATGCATGCATGTCTCCTCTAAGGAAATTCATGAAAGGATCCTTCATATATTCATATATTTATATACTTCATATGAAATATATTTAAGATTTTATGTTGTTAATTAAAATGGTGGTAGTGGACATGAAAGAAGACTAATATTCTAGATATGTTTGAAGCAACTAAAGACACATTACCAATTGTTAATATTAAGAGCTAAACGTTCTGAAGATATTATTTTGAGATGTGGTTGGAAAAATAATGTCTCCTTCCTCCTTAATTCCTGGAGCCTTTTAATATGCTATTAATACCTTGTGTGGTAAAAGGTATTTTGTAAAATATAATTGACGTTATGGACCTTGAGTTGAAGAGATTATTGTGAATTATCTAGATGTGCTCTATACAAGTGTTAGCCACTCAGCTGCGTCTGACTCTTTGTCACCTTGTGGACTGTAGCCCTCCAGACTCCACAGAATTCTCCAGTCAAGAATACTGAAGTGGATAACCATTCCCTTCTCCAAGGCATTTTCCAAACCCAGGGATCAAACCCAGGTCTCCTGAATCACAGGCAGATTCTTTACCACTTGAACCACCAGGGAAGCCCTTTAACAAGAGTCCAAAAAAGCCAAAAATTATTCTGTGCTGGAGTCAGTGGCAGAAAGATGTGACTTTAGTATAAGAGTTATAAACATACAGTATTGCTAGCTTTGAGGATAGAGGATGAACTTGTAACAGTCCAAGGAATATAGATTACTTCTAGAAGCCAAAAAAAGATTAGGAAACAGATACCACCCAATAATCTCCATTAGGGAACATAGCCCTTCTAACATATTGATTTTAGTTCACAGAGATCCAAGTTGAACTTTTGACCTACAGAATTGTAAGATAATAAGTTTCTGTTGTTTTAAACAACTAAGTTAGTAATAATTTGTTCTGGCAGTAGTAGCACACTTGTATAAGAAATGATAGAGCTATTCTTTCTTTCCTAGTAGTAAAGTACTAATTATTGACAACAAAGAACATCAAATCCAGTTTATTTTTCCTGGTATAAATATTCCTATCCATTAATAAACGCTTTCAAAGAGGAAGAAAGGCTTTGTGCTTTGTAAAGCTTTCAAGAAACTTACACTTTTTTCTTTAAGTTTTGTTGTTGTTGTTGTTTAATCACTAATTGTGTCAGACTCTTGCGACCCCATGCACTGTAACCCATCAGGTTACTCTGTCCATGGGATTCCCCAGGCAAGAATACTGGAGTGGGTTGCCATTTTTTCCAGAGGATCTCCCTGACCCAGGGATCTATCCTGTATGTCCTGCTTGGCAGGTGGATTCTTTACCACTGAGCACACTGATAGTTGTTTCTCATCTGATTTGTGCAATTATGACAGTTGATTTCATATCACACTCGATTTCACTGCATTTCACCAACATACTTGTAGTGTTTGCTCCTCCTCCTACATTTTATTCAATAACATATTTGAAATACATGTAAATAGCTTTATTTAGAACTTTAAAAAATAACTTTTCTTCTATATAGATAGAAGTTTAGCATCAACAGGATTCAAACAGGCATGCCAATGTTTACTGAAAAAGAACTGCACAATTTTGCATTTGTGAGTCATGTTTTTTATTTGGGGACCTTACTAAAGATAGCTCTGAGGAACTGTTCCAAAGAGGTAAGGGAAGGGTCAGGACTTTTTGAAAAAAGAAGTAGTTGAACATCAAAAGATTACTGCTAATCACACACACACAAAAGACAAATTAACAACTTTAGTGCTTTTCTGCAAATGGGAAGATACAAGAGTTAGGGCTTATTGAAATTATTCCTTTGATATACATCTTAGCTACCTAGGGCCAGTATCTTGTTTTGTTTTGATTTTTCCATTCCAAATTTCCCTTAGGGCACATTGTCAGGTCAGCTGCAGTGACTAATGGCTTGAAGATGATGTAACATTCTTAGTTTACTGAAATAAACATAGTCTGGGCATAGTTCTACCCCCATGATTCCTGGAGGAGGATGAGACCAACTCCAAACATGCGTGCACTGGCTTCAGAACTTCATCTAGAGCTTCAGTGCCTATAATTGAATGTCTCTAGAAAATTTCCAGGATCTAAGGTTGGAATAAAACATATTCCATTAACTATATACATTGAATGTCTGCATGGTTGCCACCTTTCCCAAGGCAGACCTCCCTGTCATTGCATATACTGAAGTATCTATTTTCTAAAAATTTTTATTTTCTTGAGACAACATACTGTGAGAGTTCATTTTGACAGTGACTAGTTACAAGACAAAAATCTCCTCAAGCACTGTAATCTTATCTTTCAGTGTTTAGCTTACCACAATGACAGAGCTTATATTCTCATTGCTATTTTGTAGTAACAAAAGCAATTTTGTATGAAACTACAGGAGATAACCAGAGCCCTTGAGTCTTATATATTTGTGGCCATAGGTGATCTGATTTGGGCAATGAATGTAGAATTTGACAAGGATCTTTGAGCATAATAAAAATAAAAAGACTAAATTCCCTGAAAGTAATAATAAACAGCTAGAATTCTATAAATGCATAGCCAACTTTGATTAGAGATTAAAGAAATGATATGTAATGCTATTGAATCTTTAAATCATGTACATCAGAAAGAAGTGTGAGTATTCAGCATAGAGCTTGAGTGTTTATTTTTTGTTTTATAAATGGATTTCTGAGTAGAGATGATAACAAAAGAAAGACACTTTATCCTAGGGAAAGCTGTCACACTGTCTCTTATACACATCTTCTCCCAGCCTACCTTAGATGTGGGGCTCAGATCATTTACATTAGCCTACAGCTAATGGGCAAAATTAGCCTACAGCTGGGCAAAATTTATCTGACACAAAGCCTAAGTTATAGTAAAGTGCTGAGTGTCTCAAGTCACTTATTAAACACTGCACCAGAAGGACCGAGCAGACTAGTTCTCATGCGTCCTTTGTTCATCCTGGTGATGGCACAGCTGATTACACGCTGGGGCTGCCTCTGTCCAGCATCGCAAAAGATGGAACTTTCCAAATAAATCTCTGAAACTTCTCTTTGGGGAGTAAATCCTTAGTTCCCACCTCATTCAGCTTCCAGGGACTTCAGTGACCGCTCTTCATGTTCACCTCTTGGAACACAGAGCCCCACACCTCAGTGTCTGGAACCCACAGCTGTATCAAGCTCACTGCATAGCACAGGCCCCCAGCGAGAGCCAGCCTCCCTGGATGAGAGCCATGGTTTNTAATGACCATGTCAAAGCATCATTTTTTAGGGACATAGATGCTGAAAAACAGAGAATATTGTCTGAAAAAATAATTCACATTTTTCTTCCTTATTGCTATTAATTTTATTCTTCTTTGGTATCTAATAAGAGGCTATTCATTAACATGTGGTAATCACATTGAAATGATACCAGGTAAAAGTTCTCTTTTAGATATGCATTTATTTTAGTAGAACAGTTTAATGCCAACACAACACATATTTGTGAGACAGTGCTATTGAATTCATAGCTAAATCGTCATAGCTGAAGGGAGAATTCTATTGTAAAATCCTTATTTCTTATTTATGTTTGGAATATTGTTTTTCCTTCTCACATCTCTTTCATACATGACTCAACATGGATATTTCTCCTAGTAAGCACTTTTCTACAGGCCTATCTTTCATATCTTTTTTAATGGCTTCCCAGGTGGCTCAGGGGTAAAGAATCTGCCTACCAATGCAGACACAGGAGATGCAGGTTCAACAATCCCTGGGTCAGAAAGGTCCCCTGGAGTAGGAAACGGTAACTCACTTCAATATTCTTGCCTGTAAAATTGAACGGATAGAGTAGCCTGGTGGGCTACAGCCCATGGGGTTGCAAAGAGTTGTACACGACTAAGCAACTGAGCACACAGTTGATTTACAATATTATACATTTCAGATGTACAGCCTCTCATATTTATCTTCATTAAAGCTCAGCAATCTCTAGACTACCAGCTCTCTCCTAGAGGTACTGAAGGAGTCATTTCAACCACAGGCCAAGCACTGGATATCAGTAGCGTTCTTAAGAAAATATGTTCCTCTCTAAACAACTATCATATTCAGCAGAATATAAAATAGCAGCCTTCCCCAGTCCCTGGACAATAACCAAGCTTCCTGCTCTTCTGAGCAGATTATGTGGTTACCAAAACTTTTTCTAATCACCATCATGGCATCTAGTGCCTCAGTCCATGTTTTCTGCTTTGTGTTTACCATCTTTTTACTTCTTGAGGACTGGAATCCATATGCATCTTCAGCAGATTAATTAACAACTCCCCAAAATTGTGTTCCGCAAAGCAAACAAATAATGAGAACTTAATGTGTGTAAGGTAATCTTCTAGATATTTGGAATTATTGCTGGATTCGGGGGGAAACTAAAACCAAGCAAAGATCCTCTGCTTTAATAGACATTAAACGTAATGCAGATAACAGACATTAAACATAATGCATGATTTGATTACATGTAAAAGAATAAATTGCTCAAAGAACAGAAAATGGAAGACAAGAGTGTCAGCTTGGGTGGTCTGCAATTTTATATGAAACACGTTTTTACTTATTTATTTGTTAATTTTTGATCGCTCTAGATCTTTTCTGCTCCTGGGGGCTTTTCTCTAGTTGTGTGAGCAGGGACTACTCACTTGCAGTGGTGTACTGGTTTCTCATTTCAGCAGCTTCTCTTGCTGAGAACCATGGGCTCTAGGCCTGCAGGCTCAGTAGTTGGGGTGCACAGACCTAGTTGTCCCATGTCATGTGGAACCTTCCTGGACCAGGGATCAAACCCATGTCCCCTGCATTGGCAGGCAGATTCTTAACCACTGGCCCACCAGGGAAGTCCAGCACATTTTAAAGTTGATATTTAGGCATGTTTTTGGAGACAGTCTCTTCGTTGCCATTGTCCTCTGTAGATAAGTGTGTGGACCAATATCAATCTTCATACCTGATCTCATACTTTCTTTTATCCAATTATTTTTTTAAAACTCTGCTAGATAACTATTTTAATCATACATGATCTGTCCCAATAAAAAATGTCCCTCTAGCCTATGCTTTCCTTATAAAAGTCTGTGAATGCACTTATTCCTAGATTGTTCACATGTAGTAAGACTGTCTGTAACTGTCTAAGGAAAAATATCATGATTCACTAATTTTGAGGGACGAACCTTAACAATGTTTGAAAATGAAAGGAAGTCAGTGAAATAGAAGCAAGATGAGAAAGTTATGAAACTGAAAATATATCACAAGTTTAATCTGTGATTACCTGGGAAAGTACTGGACTCTATGGACATCCAATATAAAAATATGTCTTATAGCTAATGGAAATAAATAAATAAATAGTTTGTATTCTATGATTTTATAAGAATGTGATCTATGAAATATTGACAACTGTGAAATAACTGAGTGTTTCATGGAATAGCTAGATATAAAAAATGTAAATGCTTAAATATCAATAATATTTATGAAGATAATCCAATATTTTAAAACATTATTCTACTCATACTAGAATTGAAACAAACCAATTCACATTTAAAAGTTGTAAATGTAAGTTATATAGTACACAAATAACGATTTGCTAAAATTATAAATATAAAATATAATAAATAACTGTTTTATAATTAATATGCATCTAAGGAGATGGTGATGGACAGGGAGGCCTAGTGTGCTGTGATTCATGGGGTCGCAAAGAGTCAGACACAACAGAAAGATTGAACGGAACTGAATGGGTTCTTCAGAAAATTTAAATGTAATTTTATTAATATATATAATTTTACATAATTGATCCAATAATTATGAATAAGACTAGTCAGGATATTTAAACAAGTAGGCAAAATTTTGGACAAGCACATATTAAAACACACCATGAAGTGAAAGCATTTAAAATCTGTTGCTCTGGTTTGTGCAAATAAATTACTAAATTGTATAGATTATTTTAAGACATTTTATTATAATTTATTATCTGAAGAATTTTGTAGCACAAATTTTGGAATAGATAATATAAATTAGTTTCTGATGTTGGCTAAATGATACTTGAGAGAAAGGTAATAAAATTGTACTTTTTCCCATATAACATGCACCACATTATATTTCAGATAATAAAATGCCAGAGATAAGAATTCATGTATTATTCTAATACATATATATGGCACCTAGAAAGATGGTACTGATTAATTTATTTGCACTGCAGCAGTGGAGAAACAGACACAGAGAACAGACTTAGAAACACCAGGGAGGGAAAGAAAGGAGAGGGTGAGATGTATAGAGAGAGTAAAATGAAAACTTACATTACCATATGTAAAATATAGAACCAATGGAACTTGCTGTATGACTTAGGGAAGTCAAACAGGGGCTCTGTAATAACCTAGAGAGGTGGGATAGAGAGAGAGGATCAAGAGAGAGGGAAAATATGTATACCTATGGCTGATTCATGTTAATATTTGGCAGAAAACAACAAAATTATGTTTAGCAAATATCCTTCAATAAAAAATGAATAATTTTCAAAAGTGAAAAAAATAATAAAATTTTAAAAAAAGAATTCATGTATTATAAATGAATATCAATTGAGTTCAATTCAGTAATTCAGTCCTGCCTGACACCTGGCGACACCATTGACTGCAACACGCCAGGGTTCCCGGTCCATCACCAAATCCCAGCGTTTACCCAAACTCATGTCCATTGAGTTGGTGATACCATCCAACCATCTCATCCTCTGTCGTTCCCTTCTCCTCCTGCCTTCAATCTTTCCCAGCATCAGGATCTTTTTCAATGAGTCAGTTCATCACATTAGGTGGCCAAAGTATTGGACTTTCAGCTTGAGCATCAATCCTTCTAATGAATAATCAGGACTAATCTCCTTTAGGATGGACTGGTTGGATCTCCTTGCAGTCCAAGGGATTCTCAAAAGTCTTCTCCAACACCACAGTTCAAAAGCTTCAATTCTTTGGTACTCAGCTTTCTTTATAGTCCATCACTCACATCCATACATGACGAATGGAAAAACCATAGCCTTGACTAGATGGACATTTGTTGGCAAAGTAATGTCTCTGCTTTTGAATATGCTGTCCAAGTTGGTCATAACTTTTCTTCCAAGGTGCAAGTGTCTTTTAATTTCATGGCTGCAATCACCATCTGCAGTGATTTTGGAGCCCAAGAAAATAAAATCTGTCATGGTTTCCATTGTTTGCTGATCTATTTGCCATGAAGTGATGGAACCAGATGCCATGATCTTAGTTTTCTGAATGTTGAGCTTTAAGCCAAGTTTTTCACTCTCTTCTTTCACTTTCATCAAGAGGTTTTTTAGTTCTTCTTCACTTTCTGCCATAAGGATGGTGTCATCTGAGGTTATTGACAATTCTCCTGATTGTCTTAATTCCAGCTTGTGCTTCATCCAGCCCAGCATTTCTCATGATGTACTGTGCATTTAAATTAAATAAGCAGGGTGACAATATGCAGCCTTCATGAACTCTTTTCCCAATTTGGAACCAGTCTGTTGTTCCATGTCCAGGTCTAACTGTAGCTTCTTGACCTGCATACAGATTTCTCAGGAGGCAGGGCAGGTGGTCTGCTATTCTCATCTCTTTACGAATTTTGCAGTTTGTTGTGATCCACACAGTCAAAGGCTTTGGCATAGTCAACAGAATAAAAGCAGAAGTTTTTCTGGAACTCTCTTGCCTTTTTGATGATCCAGCGGATGTTGGCAATATGATCTCTGGTTTCTCTGCCTTTTCTAAATCCAACTTGAACATCAGGAAGTTCATGGTTCATGTACTGTTGAAGCCTGGCTTGGGGAATTTTGAGCATTACTTTGCTAGCATATGAGATGAGTGCAATTGTGTTTGAACATTCCTTGGCATTTCCTTTCCTGTGATTGGAATGAAAACTCACCTTTCCCAGTCCTGTGATGACTGCTGAGTTTTCCATATTTGCTGGCATATTGAGTGCAGCATTTTCACAGCATCGTCTTTTAGGGTTTGAAAAAGCTCAACTGGAATTCCATCACTTCCACTAGCTTTGTTCACAGTGTTGCTTCGTAAGGCCCACTTGACTTCACATTCCAGTATGTCTAGCTCTAGGTGAGTGATCACACCATCGTGATTATCTGGGTCATGAAGATCTTTTTTGTATAGTTCTTTTGTGTATTCTTGCCACCTCTTCTTAGTATCTTCTGCTTCTGTTAGGTCCATACCATTTCTTTCCTTTATTGTGCCCATCTTTGCATGAAATGTTCCCTTGGTATTTGTAATTTTCTAGAAGAGATTGTTAGTTTTTCCCATTCTGTTGTTTTCCTCTATTTATTTGCATTGATCACTGATCACTGAGAAAGACTTTCTTATCTCTCCTTGCTATTTGGAACTCTGCATTCAAATGGGTATATATCTCCTTTTCTCACTTGCCTTTGGTGTCTTTTGTTTTCTCAGCTTTTGCAAGGTCTCCTCAGACAAACAGTAGTCTTTTGTATTTCTTTTTCTTGGGGATGATCTTGATCTCTTGCTCCTGTAGAATGTCACAAACCTCTGTTCATAGTTCTTCAGGCACTCTATCAGATCTTATCCCTTGAATCTATTTGAAACTTAGACTTCATTATTGTAAGGCATTTGATTTAAATCATACCTGAATGATCTATTTGTTTTCCATACTTTCTTCAGTTTCAGTCTGAATTTGGCTATAAGGAGTTCATGATATGAGCTCTAGTCAGCTCCTGGCCTTTTTTTTGCTGACTATATAGAGCTTTCCCATCTTTGGCTGCAAAGAATATAATCAATCTCATTTCAGTATTGACCATCTGGTGATCTCCATGTGTAGAGTCTTCTCTTGTGTTGTTGGAAGAGGATGTTTGCAATGACCAGTGCGTTCTCTTGGCAGAACTCTGTTAGCCTTTGACCTCCTTTGTTTTGTACTCCAAGGCCAGATTTTCTTGTTACTCCAGTTATCTCTTGACTTCCTACTTTTACATTCCATTCCCGTATAATGAAAAGGACAGCTTTTTTGGGTGTTAGTTCTAGAAGGCCTTGTAGGTCTTCATAGAACCGTTCAAATTCAGCTTCTTCAGCACTACTGGTCAGGGCATAGACTTGGATTACCGTGATATTGAATGGTTTGCCTTGGAAAAGAACAGAGATCATTTTGTTGTTTTTGAGATTGTATCCAAATACTGCATTTTGGACTCTTTTGTTGACTATGATGGCTATTCCATTTCTTCCAAGGGATTCTTGCCCACAGTAGTAGATGTAATGGTCATCTGTGTTAAATCCACCCATTCCAGTCCATTTTAGTTCTCTGATTCTTAAAATGCTGATATTCACTTTTGCCATCTCCTGTTTGACCACTTTCAATTTGCCTTCATTCATGGATGTAACATTCTATGTTCCTATGCAATATTGCTCTTTACAGCATTGGACTTTACTTCCATAATCATCACATCCACAACTGGGTGTTGTTTTTGTTTTTGGCTCTGTCTCTTCATTCTTTCTGGAGTTTCTCCACTGATCTCCAGTAGCATATTGGGCACCTACTGTCCTGGAAAGTTCATCTTTCAGTGTTCTTTTTGCCTTTTCATCCTGTTCATGGCATTCTCAAGGCAAGAATACTGAAGTGATTTGTCATTTGCTTCTCCAGTGGACCACATTTTGTAAGAACTCTCCACCATGACCTCTCCATTTTGGGTGCCCCTACACAGCAGAAATGAATATAGGTTAATATATAGCTTATAATTATGTGTAGAAATTTGTTTATAGCTTTTAATAACATACTTTTTAAAAAAATAAATTTATTTTAATTGGAGGTTAATTACTTTACAATATTGTATTGGTTTTGCCATACATCAACATGTATCCACCACAGGTATATACATGTTCCCCATCCTGAACACCCCTCTCTCCTCCCTCCCTGTACCATCCCTCTGAGTTGTCCCAGTGCACCAGCCCCAAGCATGCATTATCATGCATTGAACCTGGGCTGGCAACTCGTTTCATGTATGATATTATACATGTTTCAATGCCATTGTCCCAAATCGTCCCACCTTCTCCCTCTCCACAGAATCCAAAGACTGTTCTATACATCTGTGTCTCTTTTGCTGTCTCACATACAGGGTTAACATACTTTTAACTGAAGAACAATTTGAAAAATAAACAAAATGATTTGTGAAAACGTTTAATACTCGCATGAAAGACATATTAGTAATATCATTAACAAAAATCAACTTATACACATAAAAAGCTAAAGTACTAGTAGCCAAAAAGATAAATAAATGTAAACCTTACAGTTCATAAAGGTGAAAGGCATAAAAGTTAGTTGCAATATATTAAAATTTAGGAGATAAATTAATTAAATTATCTACAAAAGGTGAAAATCATAATATTGTCATTATATATTAGAATT
>SJYH01009612.1:0-10969 GCA_006408735.1 Sylvicapra grimmia | reverse complement strand
AGCTCAACTTAATCTTTATCTTATCAGTTTTATGATCCAGTTTCATGATTTTTATAAAACAAAATCATGTTTCCAAGGAGTCTAAAGGGTAACTACAATGTCATTGGTTAAACTCATTGTCATCAATAGCTGAGGAATGCTTTTCCCATTTTGGGGTATAAATTCTGAGGACGGATGAATTTTTCCAGGACTGACTTTCTTTGAAAGCACTAACATCATGGTTTTTCCATTTCTGTCATTAAAGAAAGGAAAGGACATAGCTATGTGTTGATGTGTGTATGTTAACTATGTATACATGTGTATGTTATCATGCTTTATTACCTCCAGCCCAGGGAGTTAAAAAGTATTCTGAGAAGCTCTATGAAGTGGAAAGAGAATGTGAACTGTGTATTTGGTCCGTATGTAAATATGATCTTCATTAGGGCTGAGATCAATGTGCCAGCATGGTAAGGTTTTGGTGACGGTCCTCCTTCCGGTTCACAGATATCTGCCTTATTACTGTATCTTCACAAGGCAAGGGAAGGGAGGTCAACTCTCTGTATCTCTTATAAGAACACTCAGCCCATTCATGAGGGTTCCACCTTCATGACCTAATTGCCTACCAAAACCCCACCTCTAAATACAATAACACTGAGGACTAGGGCTTTAACGTATGAATTTTAGGGGGACACAAGCTTTCAGTCATAACATGTGTGTGTATGTGTATGTAAACATCAATTTATCTAATCTCACCAATTAGGAGTTATTATTATATGAGAAAACTAAGGAAGAGGTTAAGTTCTTTAAGTTCAAAAATTATTTTCAGCCAAGGAAATTTTGTCCTAAATAAGATCATCAATATCAGTATTCTCCCTACTCATGGGTTCTCAAGTTCTGTGTCATTTGCCTAACAGTAATTTGAAGTCAGGTAGTTGAACATCAGAGTCCTTTAGCTTAAGCACCAATCTTATTTTGCCCCTGGCTGGTAAAGAATCCACCTGCCACTACAGGAGACATAAGAGATGTGGGTTTGATCCTTGGATCAGGAAGATCCCCTGGAAGAGAGCATGGTAACCCACTCCAGTATTCTTACCTGGAGAATCCCATGGACAGAAGAGCCTGGCAGGCTACAGTCCATAGGGTCACTTAGCACACATGCATGAGAAGGGAAGAGTGTGGTGATCAGGTAGCAGTGTAAGAGGGAAAGTGTTTGTACTCACATCAAATATGGTTGATATTTGATAGCACACACATCACGTGGTGTGCTAGTCTTTTAAAACTAAATTATGCCTTTATATTTGAACCTTTTTTAGGTAAAAAGAGTGATAATTCCCATTAAGGAATGAAGAATGGGGAGAAAGTAGCTTAGTGGTGTGAGGATGAAAGAGTTATTTTTCAAAATTTTATTTAGTATTTACAACATAGTCAGCATTGGATTAGCTATTTTGTAAATATTGTTGCATTTGTACTGAATAAGTGTTGTTATTCACATTTTTAAAATGGGAAACAAACTGATGTTTAGAGAGCGTAGTGACATCCAAGATCATGTATCTAGTAAGTGGCAGAAAAGGCATAAGGATATAGAGTCTCATGTTCCCAAATCATTGCTCTTCTCATTACTTAGTGGCTGCTTATCATGGTTGAATGTAAGTTTGAATACATTGGAAAATTTGAAATTTTTAAGCCAGGCAATACACTTACCAAACATATAAATTCAATACAACTCCAAAATTATTTTCTGATGGGTGTAACATCTTAATCCCTTAATATCACTAAGCTTGAGTCTAATATAGTGAAGCTTTAATTCATTTTTAGTCATTAAAGACACTAATTATGAGCCTTGTATGTGACAGACACCCTGCAGATTCTAAAGTTTAATTCATTTTAAAGACCTTAGACACTTCCTGCTGTCACAGAGTTCATAGTCAAGTTAATTGATTTCTGTACTTCTACTATGTGCCAGACACAATGGAGATAAAATGGCCAAAAAGATACATGTATTGAAAAAAATGAATTGACTGAATTAATACTATAAATGCCTGGAGTAATGTGCTCCCAGAATTGACCATCAGTATGTTTAATCTAGTCTCCTCTGACATCTGTGCTGGTGCTTACTCCTAGATTCAGTCTCCACCTGTGGTTGCCTTTAATTTGGGTAATCTTATCAAGTGAGATTTTGAGTCCCCACAGTTTGAATCGCACCTTAATGCTGGTATAAATAGGCAACTTCTATGAATGGTCCTCTATCACCATCCCATGCTGTATTAAAAAAGGTCATATTTGAAGTATCTCTTTGTATCCTCTCTTAAATAAGCTAAGTAGAGTGTGCCACTAATGTCAGTGCTCAGGGACACTCTCAAACCTATCTAAACATTTCTAAGAGGTGTTTTCCTTGTTATTTCCATCTGATGGTCAACCTCTAAGAAGGGAGGAGGGGAGGAGAAATAAGGGTTCTGTTGTCTTACCAGTTTGTTCATATGTGTGTGCTAAGTAACCTCAGTCATGTCTGACTCTTTGTTGACCTCATGGACTGTAGATGGTTGAATGGCATCACTGACTCAATGGACATGAGTTTGAGCAAGCTCCAGGAGTTGCTGATGGACAGGGAAGCCTGGCATGCTGCAGTCCTTCAGGTTGCAAAGAGTCAGACACAACTGAGCAACTGAACTGAACTGGACTATAGCCTGCCAGGTTCTTCTGTCTGTGGGATTCTCCAGACAAGATAACTAGAGTGGGTTATCATGCCCTCCTCCAGGGGAATCTTCCTGGGCCAGGGATTGAACCCATGTCTCTTGTGTCTCCTGCACTGGCAGGAGAGTTACCACTAGCACCACCTGGAAAGCCCATTTTACCTGTTTGATCTCCTTAAATATGCCCTTGTTCCTTTCTTCCAAAAACTCTTAAGGTAGTACATCATGTGTGCTATAGACTATTCTAGGTATGCTTGGTTTTATCCTTGTGGTATAATTTCACATGTTCCTCTATCCCCATATATTTCGATTAGCTGATAGTTACATATAGAGGCTTAGTTTAATTCTGTTTTTGTTTTGTTTTCTGAGGGTTATTTTTTTTCTGTTTTTTCCCTCCGATCATATCAGGAGGCCCATAATGTAAAAGTTTTCTTCTATTAGTGATGTTAACATAGTTGTGAGCACTTAGGCTAATAAAAGCTAAATTATTAGCCTAAATCTTCCATTAAAAATTTCTATATCATTCTTTCTTCTAATATTTTAGCATCTACTGACATTCATAAACCAGCTCCATTGTTTCATTAGGTAAAAGTCTTATTTATTAAATGCCAAAGATGAGTCGATATTGACTTACTTGAAGGAAACTTTTAGGTGAGTTTCTAAGGACTATGTATGCAGGTGAGCACTGTAGTATTTAATTAACAGCCAACCTCCCAACCCTGGCCTAATGGAATTTTATTCTTTTGTTAATGTAATGGAGTTTGAGTTACTTTTTAATGACCTTACACGATTGACTCTTCCCATTAGAGAGCAACAGTTTTTGCTGTGCATTATTTTTATGCATCTATAATGCAATTTGTGTTTTGAAAGCACTTCATATTTTGCCTTTCATTATCTAGCTATTATTTTGTAATTCTGCTTTCATACAAGGCAAAGCATACAACCAGATGAATGAACAAATCAGAAAGTAGCCCACACTTCAGTTGAGAAAGACACAAAAATTCAAGTGAAAGCAAGCTTAAAGAATAATTTCAACTAGTGATAATCTCACAAATTATCTCATTTTTTCTTAAATCTTTGTGATTTAACTTACAGATTAACTTTTAATTAAGTTAATTTAACTGATGTGATAATCTACAGAGAATATGAAATATGTTAATATGATGGTTAAGTTGGGAATAGATAGGGTAGTCATAGAGGCTCCCTGTGAAGGGGGCACAGTTGAGCTGAAGCCTAAATTCAGAAGGAGTTGGTCATAGAGTACAGGACAAGGATCTCAGGCAGAGAGAAAAACCATTGCAAAGACCCTAAAGAATGAGTTTAGCCAAGACATAGAAACAACCTAAATGCCCATGTGATACAAACCACACACACACACACACACACAGAGGAATATTACTCAGCCAGAAAAAGAATGAAAAGAGAATGAAATATCACCATTTGCAGCAACAAGGATGGACTTAGAGAATAAATATCATACTAAGTAAAGTAGGTCAGAAAGATAAAGACATAAATATTATATGATATCACTTATATGTGCAATCTGAAAACAATACAAATGAATCTATATACAAAACAAAAATAGACTCACAGACATAGAAAACAAACTTAAGGTTACCAGAGAAAAAGGGGATGGTGGTGGAAATAAATTGAAAATATGTTTTTAAGAGGATACAAACTATATAAAATAGATAAGAAACAAGGATTTACTCTATAGCACAGAGAACTATATTCAGTAATCTTGTAAAAACCTAGAATGCAAAATAATATGCATTTCTGTATACTCAAAACTAATACAATATCTTAAATCAAGTACACTTCAATTTAAAAAAAATAAAGAACTTTGGTTTCTTTCAAAAACCGGAGAAAAGATCGATGTGGCTCTAGGATGCTCAGTGAGAGGTAGAATTATATGAAATATCATTAGTGGGTGATTTATTTGAACTGTCATGAAAATTAATTGTGAGGTTCAACTATAATGGGTGGTCACACAATCTTATTTACATTGCTAAAAGACTAAAAATGATGATATTTAGAGAAAGAATCTGGAAGAGTGGAAGGGCTAGAGTGGAAGGAGAAGATCATTGCATTAATCTAGGGAAAAGGTTGGATGGAGCCAGAAGGGAGGAAAATACTGCTTTAGAAAACAGTGATATGATCTTTGAAAAATGAACTGGAGAGTAATCAGAAGTGAAAGTATTTGTTATAACCTCGGTTTCAAGGAATATTTTTTAATGTCATGCTAGGAGCAAGGCTTGTGTTTGAGTAAAGACTCAGGATAAACAATCCTAAATATATGATTTTAATTTTAATACTTTTATTTTTTCCTACAGCACCACCTGGGGACTTTATTTTGCTAATCTGTATTATGACCTTGAGTGCAGACAAAATGGGTTATATTTTTCCCTAATTTTTCTATAATTCTATAATAAGGAACACAATTTCTAAGCCCTCAAGAAGGGAATGGCAACCCACTCCAGTGTTCTGGCCTGGAGAATTCCATGGACAGACAATTCCTGGCGGGCACAGTCTATGGGTTGCAGAGTCAGACACGACTGAGCAACTAATACACAGATACACACAATTTCCAAGACACTAATTTCCAAAGGTCATACTTTGAGAAATACTTAATACATTTTTTCTCATGATTTCCTTCCCTCAAGATGATGTTAATATCATTTGTCTAATAAGTGAATTAATTGTGGATGTTGAAGGCAAAATATAGTCAAGATGTGTCAATACTGTCATTAAGAAGGAAGCAGTATGGCCCTTGCCCTAAAGGAACTTTGAAATCTAGACACGTGGGCACTTCAGTTATCCCATACATCTTCAAGGGGTACTTTTCATCCATCCAGTGTCCTGGCAGTATCACTGTCTGAATAACGTGTAACCAGTAATTAATTACCTTAATAAAATGGCAAGGGCCTAGGATACAACTCAAACTTGTCAAATATCAACATTCCCAGACAGCTCACATCTGCTACAAACATCCTCATCAACCTTCAAAGCTAAGGAAGTGACTTTGTTAGACCTTTTGAAAACTAGAGTTCAGTTGAGCTCAGTTCAGTCACTCAGTCGTGTCTGACTCTTCATGACCCCATAAATCACAGCATGCCAGGCCTCCCTATCCATCACCACTCCCAGAGTCCACCCAAACCCATGTTCATTGAGTTGGTGATGCCATCCAACCATCTCATCCTCTGTCATCCCATTCTCCTCCTGCTCTCAATCTTTCCTAGTATCAGGGTCTTTTCAAATGAGTCAGCTCTTTACATCAGGTGGCCAAAGTATTGGAGCTTCAGCTTCAACATGTCCTTCCAATGAACACCCAAGACTGATCTCCTTTAGGATGGACTGGTTGGAACTCCTTGCAGTCCAAGGGATTCTCAAGAGGCTTCTCCAACACCACAGTTCAAAAGCATCAATTCTTCCACACTCAGCTTTCTTTATAGTCCAATTCTCACATCCATACATGACTACTGGAAAAACCATAGCCTTGAATAGACAGACCCTTGTTGGCAAAGTAATGTCTCTGCTTTTGAATATGCTGTCTAGGTTGGTACTAACTTTCTTTCCAAGGAGTAAGAGTTTTTTAATTTCATGGCTGCAATCACCATCTGCAGCGATTTTGGAGCCCCCCAAAATAAATCTGACACTGTTCCCACTGTTTCTTCATGTATTTCCCATGAAGTGATGGGACTGGATGCCATGATCTTCATTTTCTGAATGTTGAGCTTTAATCCAACTTTTTCACTCTCCTCTTTAAATTTCATCAAGAGGCTCTTTAGCTCTTCTTCACTTTCTGCCATAAAGGTGGTGTCATCTGCATATCTGAGATTACTGATATTTCTCCTGGCAATCTTGATTCCAGCTTGTGCTTCATCCAGTCCAGCATTTCTCATGATGTACTCTGCATATAAGTTAAATAAGCAGGGTGACAACATACAGCCTTGACGTACTCCTTTTCCTATTTGGAACCAGTCTGTTGTTCCATGTCCAGTTCTAACTGTTGCTTCCTGACCTGCATACAGATTTCTCAAGAGGCAGGTCAGGTAGTCTGGTATTCCCATCTCCTTCAGAATTTTCCACAGTTTCTTGTGATCCACACAGTCAAAGACTTTGGCATAGTCAATAAAGCAGAAATAGATGTTTTTCTGGAACTCTCTTGCTTTTTTGATGATCCAGAGGATGTTGGCAGTTTGATCTCTGGTTCCTCTGGCTTTTCTAAAACCAGCTTGAACATCAGGAAGTTCACGGTTCATGAATTGCTGAAGCCAGGCTTAGAGAATTTTGATCATTACTTTACTAGCGTGTGAGATGAGTGCAATTATGCAGTAGTTTGAGCATTCCTTGGCATTGCCTTTCTTTGGGATTGGATTGAAAACTGACCTTTTCCAGTCCTGTGGCCACTGCTGAGTTTTCCAAATTTCACAGCATCATCTTTCAGGATTTGAAATAGCTCCACTGGAATTCCATCACTTCCACTAGCTTTGTTTATAGTGATGCTTCCTAAGGCCCACTTGACTTCACATTTCAGGATGCTGGCTCTAGGTAAGTGCGAGTGATCACACCATCATGATTATCTGGGTCATGAAGATCTTTTTTGTACAGTTCTTCTGTGTATTCTTACCACCTCTTCTTAATATCTTCTCCTTCTGTTAGGTCCATACCATTTCTATCTTTTATCGAGCCCATCTTTGCATGAAATATTCCTTTGGTACATCTAATTTTCTTGAAGAGATCTCTAGTCTTTCCCAATCTATTATTTTCCTCTATTTCTTTGCTTTGATCACTGAGGAAGTTTTTCTTATCTCTCCTGGCTATTCTTTGGAACTCTGCATTCAAATTGGTATATCTTTCCTTTTCTCCTTTGCTTTTCACTTCTCTTCCTTTCGCAGCTATTTGTAAGGCCTCCTCAGATAGCCATTTTGCTTTTTTGCATTTCTTTTCCATGCGGATGGTCTTGAACCCTGTCTCCTGTACTATGTCATGAACCTCCATCCATAGTTCATCAGGCACTCTGTCTATCAGATCTAGTCCCTTAAATCTATTTCTCACTTCCACTGTATAGTCATAAGGGATATGATTTAGGTCATACCTGAATGATCTAGTGTTTTTCCCTACTTTCTTCAATTTAAGTCTGAACTTGGCAATAAAGATTTCATGATCTGAGCCACAGTCATCTCCCGGACTTGTTTTGCTGACTTATACAGTCAGCAAAACAGAAGCTCTATACGAGCTTCTCCATCTTTGGCTGCATCCACCCCTGACCTTACACGTGGTAAAAACTAGACAGTGAGATTTTATAAAAAAAAAAGATTAAGAAAATAAATACTTTGTTTTTATACACTGGCCTACAGTCATAGAAGCCTGGAGGGCTACAATCCATGGGGTTGCAAAAGAGTCTGACATGATTTAGCGACTAAACAACAGCAGTCATACAACAGAGGCTTCAATTTCTAAGTCAAACTTAAAATCATAAGCTCTAATGTCACCTTTTGAATGAGCAGAACTGAGGTAATAGGCAGGCAGCTTCCACTTACTCGAACACTTTGATCATCTCATCTATGCACCCAGCTCAGCATTCAGAAGACACACCACCACTAACAAGTTGTTATAGCCTTGTCTATCTTCACAGAACATAATTGTTTTCTTCTGAAAGAAAATTCATACACAGCTCATTGTCTGAAGAAAATGAATGACGGTGAAACATCACAGAAATGCCAGAGAAATGGCAAGACGAAGACAGATTATAAACTTATAAAATTAGCTTGAAGCATAGCCTTCAGTTATGAAATGATATTCAGGTGGGCTGATGAGCAATGGAAAGATCCTGAGTGTTAATTATTGCTGCAACCAAGCCAAAGTGGACCAGAGGAGGAGGTATAGCTGTGGGAGCTGAGGTGTCTGTAGGATAATCCATCCATCTATTCTAGACATTTTCCAAGTGCTAAATCCTGGGCCAGCAGCATCGGTAACACCTAGGACCATATTAGGAGGCCATATTCATTCTCCTATCCACCTCGCCACCACCACAGCCCCACTGAAAGAGAGACTGTAGGGATGGAGCCCAGGGATTTGTATTTTAATCCTCCAGGTGATTTTCATACACTCAAATTGAGAAACGATTGATCTATCTGAATCACTGCAACAATTTTCATGATAATATTGTCTCTTTTCAGGAAATCCTCCCATAAAAGAATTCCTGTATCATTTCATATACCTTGTCTGCATATGAATGAACGTGCTCAGCTGTGTCTGACTCTTCGCAATGGACTATAGCCTGCCAGGCTCCTCTGTCCATGGAATTTCCCAGGCCAGAATACTGGAGCAGGTTGCCATTTACCCCTCGAGGGTATTTTTCCGACCTAGGGATCAAACCCACATCTTCTGTGTCACCTGCATTGGCAGGCAAATTCTTTACCACTGAGCCAGCTGTGGCAGCAACCTAATCCTATGGAGAAAATGAGAGAACATTAATGAAAAGCAGCCAGAAAAGAGGCCCCAGCCCCAACTGTCACGCTAACTTCTGTATGCAAGCAGTACTGTGATGAACAAGGGTCACTGATTAGCAGATTTGGCCACCCCTGCACACAGCTGCAGGGTCAGAAGCATCACCTTCACTGGAAAAGAGCTACACAAATAATTTCTTAATTAAAATGCCTGTTGTGTACCTAAACAAAATGAACCAAGGGTATTTAACTTATTATGAAAAGTCCTATCAACTATGAAACATGGAAAATAAATCAAATTCTGAGCCATTTTTCAACAAAGAACAGTCATAAGGCACCATGGGAAGCTTGTTGTTAATAGAGGGGGTATTTCATAAGTGCCTGCTGAAAATTTATGTTTTCAAAATGCAGATACATGAGATAGTGCCTATTTCGCTGCCATAGGAAATCCATTAGGAATACGCTGAATAGCAGTCAAAGAGAGAAACCTATGACAAAATGATCAACTCAAGCAAAACATATTTAGGTTTAGAATCTACGAAAGGTTTATCCCACCCCCCAAGCATCCCCTATTCAGCTTTGGCTGTGTCTCCCAACTCTGCTTCTGTTGCTCAGTTCAAGCCAGAAGAGACCCCAGCCAAGTTTGTGCTGTCCAATCAGTAGCCACCTGCTTATCTGACCAGAACAGCTCCATGGGGCAAAGTTACTCTCCCTCAGATAAGCAGTGGTTTCCAGTCTGGGAAGCAAATTGGCTCTGGAAAAGTAGTGTGTGCAGAGCAAGATTAAAAGGAAAATAGAAAGAGAAGCCAGAGTGGGACTTGGTAGAGAAAAAGGGATAAAGAAGGAAGGAGAAATGATCAGGTGGAGTAATTAGAGAGATAAAGGAGAGGGACAAAAGGGAAAACAAAACTATTACACTCAAACTTACAAAGATCAGACCATATTTAAATATTCGCAAACCAAGTATTTTTCCTGCAGACAACAACAAAACGGATTGTTGATACTCTGTATCCATACAACAGCTCCCCATGTATTAAACAGCCTCCCTATCCAATTCAATACTAATTATCTCTTGGTATTGATTTCTATCAACCTTTTAAAATTTCTTATAATAGAAGTGTAACAAATCAGGCTTGTGATGAAGGATATTTTAGCAGTATAGTTCAATTTAGCAGTTAATTTTTAAGCCATATATTATAGGAAAAAATTCAGGTGAAGAAGTAAGACCTGATTTTACGTTTTAAAGTAGCTAGAGTTGAATAAGTTTATCCTCCAAATATCTATTTTTCAGTGAAGAGTAAAGTGACTAATATAGTTAAGTCTTATAGCTCTAGAAGGCCTTTCTCAGTCAACTTTGTGATCCGTAAAATGGATCAGTTCATCATTTTCATTGACTATAGAGAGAACTGCACTCAGATGAGTTCACCAGGATTGAATTGTGGAAAAAACACACACAACACACACATTTTATTCAAAAATATATTTCCAAGTTTCCACTTATTTTTGAAAAGTGGCCACTAAACAACATTTAAATGATTTTAAAAGGGTACGATAGCATTAACTATTTTAGCTACCAATTCATGTTAATTATAATGGATCTTCAGTATTAGAAAAATCCACGAACTAGTTAATCTCAAATAACGAAGAATATAACTCATTATGACTTTCAGTTCAGTTCAGTCGCTCAGTCGTGTTTGACTCTTTGCCACCCCAAGAATTACAGAATGCCAGGTCTCCCTGTCCATCACCAACTCCCTGAGTTCACTCAGACTCATGTCCATTGAGTCGGTTATGCTATTGAGCCATCTCATCCTCTGTTGTCTGCTTCTCCTCCTGCCCCCATCCCTC